>VZRJ01013034.1:0-52937 GCA_013397565.1 Ptilonorhynchus violaceus | reverse complement strand
GTCTAGCATAGCCCCTCCCCTGATAGGCTTGCTAACCAGCTATGACAAGAAGTTGTCCTTCATACACTCTAAGAACCTCCTAGACTGCTTCTTCTCTGCTGTGTTGAGTTCCCAGCAGATATCTGGCAGGTTGAAGTCACCTACAAGAACAAGGGCAGGTGATCTTGAAACATCCTCCAGCTGCTTGTAGAACAAGTTATCCACCTCTTCATCCTGGTTGGGTGGTCTGTAACAAGACTCCCACCAGGATGTCAGCTTTGTTGGCCTTCCACCTGATTCTAACCCATAGGCACTCAACCTTGGTTGAGTTTGGTGTCAAGAGCCTCCCTAATATAAAGATCCACCCTTCTACCTCTTCTCTCTCTCCTGTCTGTTCTGTAGAGCTTGTAGCCATCAATTGCAGCGCTCCAGTTATGCGAGTCATCCCACCACATTTCTGTGATGGTGACTATGTTGTAGCTTTCCTGCTGTACAATGGCTTCCAGCTCCTCTTGTTTGTTGCCCATGCTGCATGCATTAGTGTACATGCACTTCAGTCGGGCTGCTGATTTCACCCCTGACTCTGGCTTACCACCCTTGGGCTCATCCCTGGAGAGCCTTGTCACATCCCCTTCCTCCTTCAAACCTAGTTGAAAGCCCTCTCTATCAGTCCCGCCAATTCATGGGCTAGAATCCTTACGCCCTTGATAGATAGATGGAGCCCATCTGGCTCCAGTAGGCCTGGTGCCATAAAAGTAGCCCCATGATCAAAGAACCCAAAATTCCACCAATGGCACTAGCCCTTAAGCCACTTGTTGATAATGTGGGTTTTCTTGTTCCTTTCATTGTTTGTCCCTGACACTAAAGGACTCAGCAGAACACCACCTGTGCTCCTGCCCCATCAGTGACTCGACCCAAAGCCATGGAGTCCCTTCTAATTGCCATAGTGTTCCTCTCTTCAATCTCATCACTGCCAGCCTGGAGTATCAACAGTAGGTAATAATCAGAGGGCTGAATCAGCTCAGGGAGTCTCCTGGTGATATCCCATACTCGGGCCCCAGGGAGGCAGCAGACCTCCCTGTTGGATGAGTCTGGTCGATATACGGGGCCCTCTGTTCCCCTCAGGAGGGAGTCACCTACTATGACTACTCTTCTTTTCTTTTTAGTGCTAGAGGTAGTGATCCGTCTGACAGACGAAGTGTAGTTGGGAGGTTTTCCGGGCAGATTATTTTCTTCAATGTCATTTGGCTGACCCTCCGGATCCAGGGCCTCATATCTATTCTGAAGTGTCACCTGGGTAGGTGATGGGGGTCGGGAGTAATTTTTATTACCTCCCCGAGAGCACAAGATGGCATGAAGCCCGGTGCTGGAAGAGCTAGCTGTGCAAAGGGCAGCCAGCCAAACAAAGAACCATGCAGAATCAGTCCCTGCACCTTATCTCCCCTCACCTTATCCCTTTGATTCCTACCTGGCCATGCTTCCCTGCAATACTTGATGATTATTTAACTATAGAAACCAGCAGACATAGTAGTTGCTTTCCCAGGGGAAGAGGAGCATAAATTGTTATATAGCTATCTTTCAGTAATTATAACTACTTGTTAAGAGTGTCATCCCTGCAATAAAAAGATGAGCATGCTTAGGTTATTTTACGTAGTACAATCACAGAACATGCCGAATTGGAAGGGACCCATCAGAATCATCGAGTCCAACTCCTGGCCCTGTGCAGGATGCCCCAAGAATCACATCATATGCCTGAGATCATGGTACAAATGCTTCCTGAACTCAGACAGGCTTGATGCTGTGACCACCTCCCTGGGGACCCTGTTCCAATGCTCCATCACCCTTTGGGTGAAAAACCTCTTCCTGATATCCAGCCTAAACCGCCACTCGTCTTCATGCCATTTCCTCAAGTCTTGTCACTGGTTATGAGAGAGAAGAGATCTGTGTCTGCGCATCTGCTTCCCCTCGTGAGGATATTGAAGACCACAGTGAGATCTCCCCTCAGTCTCCTCTTCTCCAGGCTGAAGAAACCAAGTGACCACAGCTGCTCCTCATATGGCTTCCTTTCCAGACCCTTCTCCAACCTCGTGGCTGTTCTTTGGGTGATCTCTAAGAGCTTAATGTCTTTCTTATGTTGTGGTGCCCAAAACTGGACACAGCACTCGAGGTGAGGCTGCCCCAGTGTAGAGCAGACTGGGACAATCCCCTCTCCTGCCTGGCTGGTGATACTGAGCCTGATGCACCCCAGGACATGGTTGGCCCTCCTGGCTGCCGGGGCACTCTCGACTCATAGTCAACTTTCTGTTGATCAGAACCTCAGTAAAGATCTTTCTGGGTGGTAAGCAGTCATAAAAAATAGCAATGTTTTTAAATGAGATTTCTCTGTGATCACTGTGATTTCACACTGAAGCTCTGCCTGCAAACTACAGTTCAGGTTTTACCCTAGTACTTCAGATACATGCTCATAGTACTTCATGCTGTTGACTGTTATTTATGGGACTGTCTAAATATAGATCATGTCTACCTTTAATAAAACCCTGTAGACTCTGTTCTGCCATCAAGTTGCCTGTGAGCAGAAATGGGTCTGGATAACACAGAATTGGGAGATAATCAGGAAAATGGTAAGCAAACACCTGCAGTTTCCTTAAGCACTTCTCAGCTGCAGTATTTTACCTCCTTAATTTGGCTTGTTTGCTACCAAGTGCTTTGGCCCAGGGTATTTAATGAACTTTAACAGAGGACAGACCTCTAACACCTAAGTTGGAAGTTTACTAGTACTATTAGAGGGAGCCAAGTCTAATTGAAAAACAGGAGATTTACCTGCTACAGAATCACTTACTGTTGACTGGCTCACAGACCTAGAAAGGTAAAGCAGTAACATTATGAAAAGTGCTCAGTGCTGGTCTACTGAAGGGAGGACACCAGTTATTTAAAGATGCTCTTGCCAGAATTGTCAAACTTTGTTGTTCATGCAAACTTATTTCACCAGTGATAGCTCAGAGAACAAGTCTTTCAAAATATTTGCAGATACACAGCACAATTTATACAAATAGGTGTAGTTCAGATAGGTAAACAGTATTTGAATACAGAGGTGGATAAGAACAAGAATTTACAGCCTAAAAAAAAAAATTACGGTATTTTCTGTGAAACAAAAATTTAAAAAAAAATTAAAAACATCTTACCTTTACGTTTATTTGTGATTTTGAGATTTAAATTTTTTTCAGTTAAATTATTTTAACTTTTAAAAACTAATTTGGATGTAAAAACCCACAAACTTTAAATACAGAAATGGTCTGTGGTGGATTGATACTGGCTGGACACCAGGTGCCCAGAAAGCCACTCTGTTACTCCACTTCTCAGCTGGATGAGGGGAGAAAAATACTACTAGGGTTGCATGGATCAAGATAAGGATAGGGAGAGAACGCTCACCACTGTCATAGGCAAAACAGACTTGACTTCAGGGAAATAAGCTTAATTTATTGCCAATAAATTCATACTAGGCTAATGAGAAATAAAACAAAATTTTAAAAACACCTTCCACCCACCCCTCCCTTCTTCTCAGACTCAACTTCACTTATGATTTTCCTTACCTTCTCCCTGTCAGCTTTGAGGGTGAGAGGGAATGGGGACTGTGTTTAGTTCATCACATGTTGTCTCTTCTGTGTCCTTCTCCTCAGGGGGAGGACTCCTCATACTCCTCCATTGCTCCAGAGTAGGGTCCCTACCACAGGAGATGGTCTTCCACAAACTTCTCCAGTGTGAGTCCTTCCCACAGGTTGCAGTTCTTAATGGACTGCTCCAGTGCAGGTCCCTCACACAGGGTGTGGTCCTTCAGGATCACACTGCTCCAGTGTGGGTCCTCCATGGGATCACACAAGTCCTGCTAGCAAACCTGCTCCAGCAAGGGCTCCTCTCTCCACAGGGCCACAGGTCCTGCCAGAAGCCTGCTCCAGCACAGGCTTCCTGTGGGGTCACAGACCCCTCTGGACATCCACCTGCTCTGGCATGCAGTCCTCCACAGGCTGCAGGTGATCTCTGCTCCATCATGAACCTCCACGGACTGCACACGAAGGCACATCCTGCCTCACCATGGTCTGCACCACGGACTGCAGGGGAATCTCTGCTCTGGCACCTGGAGCACCTCCTGCCCCTCCTTCTGCCCTGATCTCGGTGTCAGCACGGCTGTTCCTCTCACATAGTCTCACTCCTCTCTCCTGGTAGCTGTTGTGCAGGAGTATCTTCCCTTCTTACATCTGTTATCCCAGAGATGCTACCACCATTGCTGATGGGCTCAGCCTTGGTCGGCAATGAGTCCGTCCTGGAGCCGGCTGGAATTGGCTATGCGGGAATCTTCTGGCAGCTTCCCACAGAAGCCAGCCCTGTTGCCCTTGTGCTATCGAAGCCTTAGCACACAAACTCAATACGTGCTCAAATATATGACATGGTATCCTAATGAAATTCTGCATCTTTTTAAACTAGATGTTATTTTTCGGCCATGTTTTTCTAAATGTTTCATTTTTTATGTACTGAAGTTTTCCTTAAAAAAGAAAAGGATCATCTGTAGTTAAATAAACCAACCCAATTTGGTGTGAATTGACATGTGATGTTTAATATGCTGTTACAGAAGACATCGGTGTTACCTACGCAGCTGATCATTTTACATTGCAACAGATTAGGCAAAAATCAGGCTATTAAGCATACGAGACAATAACTCTAGTCACATTCTATTGTTAAAAGCTAAACAGAACAATTCGCTCAAAGGTTATTTATGCTAACTTTGAAAATTCTCTTTGTCCCATTAAAAACAGATGAAAACTACACCTTATAGTTAGCCATTTTATTTGTCTTTACTTGTTCATGAATAGATAAAAAGATTATTTTAGTGAGCAGCGTATTCGTTTCAGAGGGATAATTCTGTAAGCACTGGGGATTTGTGATTCTCTTATAAATCAACAGTATTTTTCAGTATAGAAAAGCTGCTGCTGTCAGCTGCCAAAAATTGCTATAACCCGTCAAAGTCAGTGGAAATATGGTCGTATACCCTAGCTGACAGCAGGATCAGAAGATTCAGCTTCAGAACCATTTGAAAGAATCAGAACTGCCTGCATGAAATAGCTACCAAAATAGACTACAATGTAAACAATACTTTGGCATGAGATGTAACAACTTCAGAAAAAAAGTAAGTAGAGATGTGTGGATATAATTGGAATCCTTTGAAAAATATCAAGAAACACAGTGAGAAATACAGTAGTTGAACCAAAATAGAATTAAAATGCAAGAGTAAATTCTGGGTTAATATCACAGCTACCAAACAGCAAATGTGACAGGCAGCAAATAGGTCTGTACCATGAAGGCTCCAACACTCAGAACAGCGACTAAGACAAGGGAGTCTCCTTCTCTTCACCAAATAATTTGCTCTGATACTTGTCTTAGCCATATTCATTATTACTCCTTATGTATTGGTTTCCAAGAAAACTAAACTAGTAACTCTTATTTGAAACGTTTATATTTTCTAATTCTAATTTCTTAACTTCATCAATATATTGCTTGCAATGGATATTTTTATTTATCTTCTTCAGTCCTCATGCGTTTTCTCTTGCAGGCCTTGCTGGAACCTGAAAATTAAATCATTTTTTCCAAAGTTTTCCAGTACCTGTGGAATTGCACTTTTGTGTGGTAGATACTCAATATTAACCTCTTTAAAAACCCCTTCTATTCTGCTTGCATAATTGTAAGCTGCAACAAACATTGTCTTCTGTTTTTCGTATATAAGAAATCCAGTTAGTTAAACTAGTTTTATACTAGCAGGAGAAGGTCCAGGTTAAGTAACTGAGAGATTGCATCAATTCCAGCTGAGTTAATGAAGCTGGTGTGCTAGTTAGCAGAAAATTACTATGTATTACTAAGGGTCAACCTCTGAAAAGAAAAAAAAGAGATTACATAAAATGAAAACCAGTTCAAAGGTAGGATGGTTTTCAGTACTAATAAACAAGCACTGAACTCCATTTCTGGTTTCATGTATTTTGACAGATCAAAAGTCTGCATCAAGTCCACCGGATCCATAAGAACAAAATATTGCTTGATCCAATGCTGTTTAATTCTGAAGTATTGTGAGCTTAAATGACATTGGATCAAGTAATTCCTATTTCAATGGATTCCTGATCCTGTGCTGAACCTTATGGAGTGACTGTTTGGGATTTTTTTCTTTCTAATCCCCTGCTGCGTAGGTACTTTTCACAGCTGCAAGTGCATTAGCTCCAGTACACTTTGGATTTATATCTTTGAACAGAAGGCAAAGAGGACTGCATGTAGTTTCAGACATCTAAAAGTTACAGTTTCAGCCCAAGTTGCCAATCTATATTTTTTCTATTGCAAGAAAGACAAAAATGCACTGTCACCTGGTAACCATCTGTCAGTTTTAAGAAACATGTCGTAGGACCTGGTGAATCTTAAGAATAAGTTTGGTTTGCTAATCTTCAGGATAAATTTGGTTTGCTAAATGATTTTTTTTTATTGTGATAAATGCTCTTGCGTGTAGACATGTTATATACAACCACAGTAAACTCCACCAGTGTAAGAGACATTGCTATTGCTAGACCAGAAAAGGCAGAATTCTGTCTTCTTCAAGAAGGAAAAAGGTAGCTGAAATATATTTAGCTGCAAACACAGAAGAGTAAGGTAATATTAGGTGATTGGTAAGTTAAAATTCAAATTTTGCTAGGTAAAAAAATATACCTTTGTGGAAGAAGGTTCTTCATCCAGAGGGTGTCTGGGCACTGGAACAGGGTCCCCAGGGAAGTGGTCACAGCACCAAGCCTGTCTGAGTTCAAGAAGCATTTGGACAATGCTCTCAGGCACATGGTGTGACACTTGGGGTATCCTGTGCAGGGCCAGGAGTTGGACTTGATGATCCTTGTGGGTCCCTTCCAACTCAGGATATTCTATTCTATTCTGTTCTGTTCTGTTCTGTTCATGCAACTACTAGAGAAGAAAGCTAAAGAAACACAGTGACAAACACCCTGAACCAGTTTAGCCCTGTTGGATGAGCAGGTGCAGGTGAGACAAAAGATGCAAATTGTCTCCTCTACAAAGAACAAGAGAGAAGAAAGCACCACAGGTCAGAAAGATTTTCAGACTAATCTGTCTGAAATGCTAACAAAACTGACATAGATATTCAAATTGCAGCAGATACTTTTAGTTATTTCTGATTTTAATTGCTTTTGGGCCTTAGAAAAACTGCAAGGGTGTACAAAATACACAACATATTGAGAAGGAGTTTATCAAGGTAAAAAGGCTGGTGTTATCAGTTTTACTGATTGAAAAGAGGGAACAGATTGAGAGGAAGTCTGCATTGATTGAATACTACAAAGACACACTGCTGGCTCCAGCTAATGGAGTTATTTAGGAAACTTGGGGTTCTACTTGCAGAAGTAACTCTTCATAATTAATTTATTGTATTGTATTGCTTCTGCAACCCATTAAGTAAGAACATTGTCACATGGAAACCTAGAGTGTTGTCTCTTAAATGGTGACTACAATGCTAGTCCTAACCACAAAGGAATTTTTTTGGAAATTATATGATAGGAACAAGGATAAATATAAACGAATGTTGTACAAGCAATTTTAATACAAAAGTAAAAAGATGGAAAGATGCCATTGAAAAGCTTTTCTGTCTTTTTGCCCAAATAAGACATAATAGTTTTTGGGGGCAATAATGGAATTTTTCATATCCATACATGACTGAATGTTCTAAACTAGACATGTAATGGAGTCTGTAAATATATTGTACACTGACATATAGCACTAATGTATATCAGGTCACGTGCTAAACCAAACAGTGAAGCTGGAGGGGAGCATATCTATTCAAACACCAGCACAATGTACATTCAAAGATTCAAAAATAATAGTTTAAAAAATAATCTTTTTATTCCATATGCTTTGGTATATTCTCAAATTCTGCTGGGTCAGAATTTCTCTAGACAGTTGAATCAACCATTTTTTTTGAAACATCTCAGAGCCCAGAATTCAAGATTTCAAGACCTGTATCTGGTTTCTCACAACATTTGAAATTAATATGTAGATAAGTATGTGGATTAAGTGTTCTGAAAGGGCTCCAAACTCATAAACTTTGTAAATTCAGAAATCACTTGAAACACAGGCTTCTAGAAGATTAGGAAGAGGATTTTTAACAGAACTGCATAAAGTATAACACATCATTGACTCTGCTTAGTGTAATGCTATGAATAGAAATAGCTTCCAATATAGTACCAGCAGATAATTAATACAGTTTGTATATAGGGATGCTGATGAATTTGATCTTAGTTTTCTTAAGCAGAGAAATTAAGTAATTCAAAATTGTCAAATAAAAGGAGTTGTTTAACTTCAGGCATTCATTTTTGACATTAGTAATGGACGACCACACAGAAATATATTTCATGATTAAACATTCTTGTCTAAACATGGGAGCCAGGATAATTTTGCTGACTAACAGTACAGTGCCTTCTTGATGTAGTTCAATTACTTATGTCAGTCATCTGAGAACATGCTTTATTTCACACAGATTTATATTCCTCCACAGAAGACAGGCTAAATCTTATGGCTGTAATGATGGCAGACTCCTTTCTCTCAATCCTGTGGCACTTGGCAACTCATTGTGGCCCAAGCAAGCTTGTCTGTCCCATGCGTTCTGGAAGACTGCTGGGATGTCCAGTGCTCCAGGAGCCATGCCTACCCATGAGGAGCAGACCAGAAGATGGACACTTCACTGGGTCCTGTCACAGTGTGCTCTTGAGACTATGGATCACTCCTGCTCCAGTCTGATCCCAGGGCAGGCATCAAACAATGCACACTGGGCTGCACCAAAGTCTTGGAGAGGTGGCAGGGAATCTGGAGGCAATCCCTGCTCATCACAGAGATACAAGGATGTCATGCACATCTGTAACTGGTGATGTAGGAGTTGACATCCTCTGTAATGACAGAGAAGCTGATAGAGGATGATGGCTGGAATCACCAACCCAGCAGTCTTGACAAGCTGGACACCATGTGAATGCCAGTGGGGCATAGAGGATGTGTAACATAGAACTGTGGAGCAAGTATTCCTGAAAAACTGCTCTCCCAGAAACATTCACGTTGTATAGGAAATGGCCAAAATGAGCACTGCAGATATAGGAGGATCAGACTGTTCCCCACCATGTCCTGCAAGGTGGGCATGACAACCACAATCCCACCTCCCCAGGTTCAAGTACAGCTTCACAGCTTTATGTCTAACATGAAAAGCCCAGCAGAACTCATGTTTTTCTTTCCACTGTTGATCATGATAAACTGCAAAATACTAGACCTCCTAAGTGAATTTCAAACTGATCAAATAAGACCAAATAAGATCAAATAAGACCACCTGATGGGTGTTTTCTTTAAATTTCAGTTATTATGTTTAACATATTCAGTGCTCATAATGATATTTTATTAATTTTGTGCATCAGTTAATATATTCACATTTGAAGGATTAGTGTGAAACAGTGTATCTCAAGCTTATTGCAAATAAGACTTTGAAAGAAGGGCTTTGTTGCATTAATAGAGATATATTTTTATATTGGCAATTTTTATTTTCATTGTAACAACTGAACACTAGGGAAAATTCAGTGCTTATGCTATAATTTTAACAACGACAAATTTACAGTACAAGTCACATCTATGCGAGCTTCTATGGGACAAAGGCTGGCTCCATAATATGAGGATAGAACTTCAAGCTGGCCGTCAAAGTCAATCCTTGCCAGGAAATGCAGCCCTGATCTAAAACCCTCTGAAACAGACAGGAGATGTCTGACTACTTAGTTGTTACACCAAGACTAAAATTCTTGGGTGGGGAGCTTAAGTGTCATATACTTCCATTGCCAAAACAAGGTAGATTTTGTTAAGGTGCTTAATAACCTGAAAATGTCAGTGGATAACTAGTGACACTTTGCAAAGTTTTGCCTCTAGCTGCCCAAGTTCCCTAAGGGCAGGTCCTTAGCTGTGCATGTCAGCTTTTGAGTACAGTAATGTAGTTCCACATGCAATTTTTCAGTGACAGTGTTGTTTAAAATAAATTTCAGTCCTCCCCCTGCTTTCCAAGAACTCATTTCCAAGGCTAAAATATAACTAATGGAAATTAGGATTGTTCTTTTTGTAAGCTATAAAGTTTATAAATCATCTGGTTTGGATTTAAGGCTGACCCTGACTTGGTTGAGAGTCCAGCCCCTCAAACACATGTGCTGGGTTCTCTGAGGGAGCAGCATCCTAAAACAGAGATGGCAGGCAGGAAGGGTCAACAATACCTTAAAATTGTTGCAGAATATGAACCTTTTTCTTTAGGCTTTATTCCTTTCGGTGCTTTCAAAAATGTGTCTCAAAGCTCTACCTGCTGTTGCATAAAAGCTCTTCATCTTAGGAGATGGAAGCATCTCTATGTGTATGTGGAAAGAAAAGTCCAGGAGGCAGTAAGGACACTTTCAGAGTTGTTTTATCTGGAGTAGAGGTAGTTTGGGGTGTTTTTTAACTACATGCTGCGTTTTCTTTCTCAGTGACATGCTTAATTGCAGCATGGCTGTCTACATTTTCTAATATACATACAAGTACGGATTATCAGTGTACATGGAGAGATGCATGTCAAACACATAACACAAGGCACTTCTTTTCAGTGAATTATTGTGTCATTCTGTAAATCATTATAGTATAGTCACTACGATTTTCATTTAAGCTTGGAAAGATGTACTTTTATAACATTAGGACTGAATGAGATTTACCAAAAACCATCGTAAAATCTAGAATGTATGCAAGAATTCATCATTAAGGACAGATAATCAATGCTTGTTTAACCTATTATTACTGATACTAAGTAGGTAATTCAACAGAAGTTGTTTTCTTGCTATTTAGAAGGAGAAAATTTTATCAAAGCAATAGATTAAATGATTAAAACAATTATATTGCTTCTTGCAACCTCTTCTGTTTACATCCTCAGGAAATTAGGATGATGTCTGCACTAGTTTTGTATTTAGACTTCTCAGGCTCACTAGTCATTGCCCTAATAATTCTGCCTGGTCACATCAGTCAGTTCGAGCAAGGACATAACGGTGCGGTACATCACACAGAGCAAATATCAGACTTAAGAAAATGAAAAATAACCCTGAGGGACTTCCAGACATGATTTCAGATGAGCCACATTCTGAAAAGAAAATTAAAAGAAAAATTTGAGGGCATGTGATGAATCTGGCTTGTCCTCAGTGTAAAATGGAGGGGACTGGAGAATATTTCTTTCAGCTACAGCCTGTACCACATCTTTGAAAGCATGTGTAGCAACATCAGTATGTTAGATTCCAATCACTCTTACTTCTTTTGATGTGCAAGGAAACTGCTGTGTGCTTGGAATGAAGAAATAGGTTGATACTTTATATAGTAATTTAGGATTCTAAGGTGACCCATGCACAAGGTCATTGAGCTGGTTTGTTTTCAAATAGACTTAATTTAAATCAATGTAGTCCCCAGCTCAGACACTTTAAACAAGTTACACTGTATAATCCTAAGGACATAATTTTGCCCCCTAAACAGGATAGTCAAAATAACACAATGTGAATCTTCACTAAATCTTTAGATTCAGGTAGCATTGATTTATAAAAACTTGTGTGTAGCTGTGATGAAAGCAAGGAGGACTGTATTTCTTTGTGTATATTGTTATAGTTAATACAAGGTGCACTGTGTATACTATAATACTGATTATGTATATTATACTATAACACTATAATACTATATAATATAGCATATAATATAATACTATAATACTATATACTAAATTATAATATAATAGAATAATAGTATACTGATTATGTATATTATAGTACTGATTACTAATTAATACTAATTAATGGATAGGCAGCATGGTAAGGATTGGAAGAGATATAGAGTAACATAAACACAATTGTTGGCAAATAGATGATGCTGCATCCTCCCCACACCTTAGACAGTAAGTCTTGGTCTACCTGAATGCATTTTTGTAACTGAAACTCTAGTAAATTCTATTTACTTTACAGCACCAGACATAGTGGTTTTGTCATCAGACTGGAAATACTCATCCTTCACACTCCATCAGAAGCTCACAAAATAAATTGTCAATAAATGAACTGTTTCCTTGGTAGCTTTACAGCTGGACCACTATTACTATGCTATCAATAAAATTCGTACGCAATTGCACTGAATTCAGATATACCTGAAGGCTTATCTTTGGCATATTTTTAGCTGAGTATATATCTCATTGCATAAATATTGTAAAGCTTAAGATCTGGAAAATTTAGAAAGAGATTTTCTAAAGAAAATTACTTTGTACCTGTGTAGAAATTTTCTTTGTTTTTGTAGAAAAACAAAACTGCAGTTATAAAATACATAACTACCCATATTTTATAGAATCTGAAAACAGTTTTCTGTTATAATATTACATATATTTTCCTATTCATCTTATGTATCAGAATTCCAGAAATTATTAATGTAAGGAACAAATACATATTCTGGGAAAAACAGTGAACTTAGGCTTTTTACAGAACATAAAATACATTAGGAGGCTGTAAGGGATCATCATGGAGAGCAGATTATGATAAGAATAGTGTGACAGAGAGCTTGTTATTCTCTGGTCTTCATTGTAAGAGTTAATTGTTTTAAAAGACAACTTCTCTGTCCCATGGCAGACATCTGCAGGTGCCTTGGCTGTCACAATGTACAGTTTAGGGTAGCCTTCTACCAGCATCACTGTCAGTGCTTTGTAATCCTTGTCTGTAACTTCAGGCTATTAGTGGGGTTTCCAAGGTTAGAAGATGATGGACATTTAGATCCTGTAGTGATTCATTTGAGCTTCCCTGTAAAAGATACTGCACATATTTCCTATCTGTATATAATAAAACTCGTGGTCTACAATTTGTTTTACATGTGTCTCATGCACATATGTGTGCATACATACCCCACGCATGTCTAAGATGTCTGTATATGTAAGCTTGGCATGCCTTCAAACTTAGGAAGAAGGGATAATATAAATCATAGGCAGGATGCAAGCTCAGAAGCATATAAAGGTATGTAAATTTGTAATTCCTTGTATGCGTGATGGTATATTTAGCCTCCAAACATGTTAAGTTAAAAGATTATTTTAAACTTTTTAATACAAGGTTTCTTTTCATGTCAATAGTATGTACACTAGGGCATACTTCAGAAATAAATGTGCAGTATAACTTACCAGTGTGCATGACAAGTATATCTTTGTCAATAAATTATGGTGTTATTGCTGCTTGTACATATTTATGATAATCTACTTAATAGACTTACCGTTCTTCTATACACAATGTCTAAAAATAGAAATATCAAATATATGACTTTAGAAAAAATCTTTTGTTACTCCTTATAATGCAATATTACTTGGTTTATGTGTTGATACGTATTATAACATAAAACAATAATTTTTTTGGTCTCTGTGACCAAAAAGACTATTCCATGTGTAAAAAAAAGACATTAAATAAATGATCTCAGCACATTTCATTTTATCTGAACACATTTGAAACCATAAATAAAATAATCTAAATCAAAATAGGCTGTTGAAACATTTCTGAAATGAACTTAATATATGTTACTGAAGATACACAAAAGGATGGATTTTACATGGAAATCTGTAATTTTGTTAAATTAATATAATAAGGATTTTTCATTTAAGTACGGTAAGATCAGCAAATTGGACCATTTTGAAAGAGGCTTCTAATATCTGTCTCTGGGGGGCAATTATCTTCACTATACCAATAGCATTCCCCTGAATCTGAAGTCTTCTACATGGGACAGGGCTGAAGTACTAAAATGTTAATTTTATTCATCAGATCCTTGAGGCTTCCACTTCTCAGTGGCACTGTGAAACTTCACACTTAAACTTCCTGTCACCTCTGCTATGAAGCTACCTAGGGGGTCAACCTGGAAATTTTGAGAATAGTAAAAACCCTACTATGCCTCTGTGAATTTTGGCATTAACTAAAGAAATCACTTCCTGACACCTCAAATGTTTAATGATTTCTTTTCCCCACAGGATTAATATTTCAGAATAATATTTCCTTTATTTTACTGAATATGTTTAATATGAAATTAATAATTAAACTGTAATTACATGAAATTGTTCAGCCTTTACATACATGCATACACCATGTATAGCATATAAACTGTATATACCTATATTGAAAAAAAATTAATAACTACATTGTTTTAGAAGCTAACTAAAAAAGTATTGGTGAGATTATGCCAGGAATGCAGCTCCATATTATTCTGTCTACTATGTCATTACTTCCTGGAGTATTGTTGGGTTGATACAAAGAAGGAATGGCCAGAAATGGTTAATTATGATAAGGTTTTATCTGCTCATGAGTTCTAGATAGCTGCATTACCCTTTCAGTTAATATTCCCGTGACATATTGATAAGGTCTTGACTATTTCACCAGTGTTAATGAAAGCTAAATCTTTACCTGAAATTGCCAATGACTATTGAACTTACATGTAAATCAGATTTTTAAAGATTAGAGAATTTCATAATTTCCATCAGCATTTATTTCAGCTGTGCCAGTGTGATGCCTTCAGCTGTTTCTGCAGGCATGGTAAGACTATTTAATCACATATAGGAATTAAATTGCATTAAAATGAAATAAAAGCTATGTCACAAGCTGTTAGATATGGTTTTCATTTTTTGTCACATTTTCTGGGATTGTTTAATCGTATAGAATCAAAATAAATGCCCATCACTGCTGTCACTTTTATTGTAACATCAGAAAAGTTTGCAGCAGGAAGATTTTTTTTTTAAAATCTTGACATAAATTATGGAAAAAGTTTTACTTTGTGTGTAGATAGATCTAGCCAAATAAGAATTCATGGGATGTACGAATTGTAGTCTGTAGGCTCACAAAAAAACCAAAAAAAAGATGGCTGGTCTTTTCCCTCAGGAAAAGACCTTCCCTTCCCATGTAGAAGACTTCAGATTCAGGGGAATGCTATTGGTATAGTGAAGATAATTGCCCCCCAGAGACAGATATTAGAAGCCTCTTTCAAAATGGTCCAATTTGCTGATCTTACCGTACTTAAATGAAAAATCCTTATTATATTAATTTAACAAAATTACAGATGAATATGAAGGAAAGATGAATATGAGGGAAATCCACACATTAACAGGCACACACATACCTATCCACACCACTGGCAAGGTTTCTGCTGTATTGTTTAAAGTACTGTGCGGATAGAACTTATGTCAGAAATATTGTTTTGAAGTTACTAATGCCACAGTTCCTATGTTTATAGACCTTGCTGTTGATCTCTAAAGAACGTAAATTTCCAGTCATTTAACATTAGTCAAGTCATCCTGTCGCCAGAAGACTATTTGCATTACTGACTCTTCCACTCTCACTCATGTGCCCATAGGCAATTAGATCTCTTAATTATGATTAGCTAAATGCATTTGCCATTGCACCACGTTCATTAGTGTGATATTTCATTTTGTATGATAATGTGACACACAGCAAAATGCAACCATTTTATACCCTTCTGTGACATAGTCTCAAAGACATCACCAATGGATCTCTCAAGATGATTTCAAACTTCATTGCATTTAATACAAATAATACGTACATAATTATTAAAACAGAACATCAAAACATGTTGGAGGATGCTCATGCTTCACCAAGCCAAAACTGATTCCAATTAGTTTTCCAGTAGCTTGAAAAATAGGAAAAAAAATGTTGCAGTGAAGCAGAAAGACATGGGGTAACGTCTTACATATCTTAAGACAGGATGAATTGTTCTTCAAAAGTGCCTATTCCTTTCCATTTACTATGTAGGAGACTAGAAAACCTAGATATACCATGTTTTTTAATAATTATGTTTTCAGATTATTCTCATTAGGGGAGATGAATCCCATTTTAGCATTTCATAAAGTGATTTAGAAGTCCATCAAAGTTAGATAGGAACAAATTTCATCCAAAGTTCAATGCTTACTCAGAAAGTTACGACATTAAGTTATAGTCAATATTTATTTTGCATTTTGTTCTGCATCTGCAGTAGTTGTATTAGAGTACAGGACGGACACAAAACACTGTTGGCATTCGTTTTAAGTGACTGGATAGCTTTTGCTTGGTTTCTCTATGATATGTATTTTAAAAATTCAAAAAAATAAAAGATTAAACTATTAGTTTCACTCTTTTAATTAACAGACAAAAATGAAGGGATCTTAGACTTCAAACTAGGAAGCTCAGGGATAGGGGTTTTTTCAAGCAGGACTTGCAGGATTTTGGTTTTCTAGGCAGATTTGCTGACAGGCTGCTAAATGAGCAGGTTTATCAAATGGCAACAGCTCAGGACAGGCTAAGAAACTCGTACAGCAGATACACTTCTTCAGGTCTAGATTGTGTCTGACCAAAAGTCTTTGCTGAGCTGTCGTCACCATGTCTTCCAAAGTGCCAGCTGACACAACTTAGAAAAACTGGTCATGAGCAATTTGTTAGAGACAGTTATAGCTTACAGTCCTTGGCTAAACTCTGCAAGAAAAAACAGAGGCTCTTCTCAGAGGTAGAACTGATATTTTGAATTAAGATCTCAAAACACCTTCATGAAACTGAAATACATTTTATTTCACTATAGCAAAGTATACTTGCAAAAAAGGTTCTCATTATTTTTCCCTCCAGCCTGAAAACCTACAGAGTAATATCTTACTTAATCATAGCTGCCCTGGTCTCAGTCTTTACTTCTATGTGTTTGATTAAACTTGTTTACTTAAAACATACTTCAAACTACTGGCAGCTACAAGGAATGATTAATCATTCATTTGAATCAGAATCTTGTCAATTCACACTTCAGTTTGGGAAGCAAAAGCTACAAACATGGTTGCAAATAATTTCTAAAATTACAATTTTTTTCTTTGCTTTCAAGTATAGATTGGGGGTGGAGGAGCTGGGCTACTTCTCAAGTGTTTCTTATTAACATTATGAGTAATTAGTAACCAAAATAAGAAGTTGCCCCATGTTTACATTAAATCTATATTTATGATTTGCAAAAACTACAAGCAAAGCTTTAGATAATTGCTCAGTATGGTTCACAGGGATTAAACACATCAACTTCTCACGTTAAAAGATCACAGAAGTGAACGTATTACAGGATTAATGTTTTGAGTCAGTTTTAGATATTTAAAATATTTAACTAATATGAGGCAATATTATATTCACACTTCAAAGATATTTTTAAATTAGTTACTCAGCCAGGACTAATCCAGTTAAAAAGAGAAACAGAGTAAAGAAAAGCTTTTTTAACATCAAACTAATAGTGATGTGAAATTTTTATTAGTATCAAGAGTCCATGTTTTCTCTATCTTCCAAGAAGGGATAATGCAAGTTGAGATTTATAACAAGAGGATAGATTATTAAAGGCTCCAGTGCCTGTTCTTGTTTTAATAATAAAAAAAGTAAAATCCAGCTTGAAGTAATAACATCTCATCATAAAACATCCTTAAGAGAAAACCTGGAGTTGAATCAATTTGCTTTAGAAAGGAATTTAAAAGAGAATCTGGCTGAACTAATGACAGATAAGCAAAATGCAGATGCAGTACAACTAGGCAGAAAATGAAAGGCCTGCTTATTCCTGTGTGATGCTCTTTGTTTGACAGGTTGCTTGCACTTGGCACAGCATTTGTGTAAAGCAAATGCTGGAATACATTCAGAAGTACAGAGCTTTGACAAGAAACTTACATTGAATTTAGGATTTTCTGTAAGATAACGATAAATATTGACCTTGAAAAAAGCATAATGTGATATTTTTAAGTTTTCAGCCGCACTTCAGTGCAATGAATTGTTCTTCAGTAGGTTTTTCCAATTGTGCTAACATGTAAAATATAAAAGTGGTCCTAGCTGTTGCAGAAAACCTATTCCTAGCTCTGACAGAAACTAAACATTTGTCAAATTCAAGAAAGATCCTGAATTTTGTAGGGTAAGTCTTGTAGATAAATGACAAGCATTAGACTTCATGCTGCTTGCCTACATTCTCTCTTATTTTTATAGTACTGTAGAAATGTCTCGTGATGCAGATTTTGCAGTTAAAATGCCTTTCAGGGCTGTAGCCATTTCAAATAGTCTGTGATGTGAAATTCTGTCAAAAATGGGTCAACCATGAACTGAAGGTTGCTTCAACAGAAGACAAAGGATGTTATCATACAGAAGATGAGTGATTCCTTTCACATTGTGGTTGTTTGACTGTAGTAACAGTTTCCACCCTCTTCCACAAATACATTTTTTTCTTTTTGCCGTTAAAAGGGTTCTATATAGTTAAATGCAAGAATGTGCAATAATAATAGTTCATTATATCACTAAATCCACTACTTTAGAACTACTTAGGTTCTAGAATGACAGTTACATTTTTGTATTAATAGTGCATCACCCTTACAACTCACAGTAAGCAAGAATGTATGTATGTACATATATATGTACATATTTTTATATATACACACCTATGAATATATATGCATGATCATAATCTGTATACTTGTATTCATGTTCATTTCTATGTGGTATAATTCTCATTCCACTCTGTTTTCTGCCTTTCTTCTGCACATATCAAATCTTCTAATCAGTGATGGAATGTTTAAGATTTGTGGGGACTTTCATCCAAGATTACTCATTTTCCTAAGACCTAGAGTCTTGATAACTACATGAAAATTACCATTAGGTGTATGACATAATTAAAAAGCTGGAAAATTATAAATAGTCCAAGACAGATTTATGAAGGGAGCCTGGTGACAGCTGCACACAAGCACTTTTTAAAAGAAAACAATCACCTAGGTCCTTAATTTAGAAATCTAATAACATTAGAGTCCTAAGGATACCCATGAGTGCTCCTTACATTAACAAGCTTATAACCTGTGCTTATAGCTTCATATGTGCTTGAGACCTTAAATATCAAATTATACATACAATAATTTTCAATTTACTTCCCTTCCTAAAAGACTGTATTCTTGAATTACTGGGTTGTGGTTTTGTCACCAATATGATGGCAATTCGTATTTAGGACAACAGACCGAGAACCCACAAATTACAATGGTATACACTTGGTGGTACTGTATAACAGGATCTGGATATACTAATATGCTTTTCCCCAAATGTTCCTTTTATACTTAATGATGCATATACTGTTATACAAATCTTTACTGATGTGATGTTTAAAACACATGATGGACTTTCTGCATAAGTGCAAAATTATAAGGAAGGCATAAAGGTGGCATTTGGAAGATGTCACAGAATCAGAATATTCTGAGTTGCAACAGACTCACAAGGATCATCTTTAACTTCAAAGATAAAATTGTATAAAGGAGTAAGGTTCAGAACCAAGGTCTAGTCTCAAGACTTTTACCAAATATTATATATGTGACATTTTATTAACATTTATTTTCCAAAACTGAGTAGCTTAATCTTTGTCATTTTCCAAATCAGGACACTTTAGGTTTTGATGTTTCTGCTAATTGTATGTGACAAATTTCCCATGTCCCAGGAGATGTGCCTCTCCCTAGACTCAACACAAGAAAGCGCAAGTATAGTAACACAGCTGTGGGCACAAAAATATCCTGATATTAATGGAGTGGGAAGGAGGAGGGTGCTGAGCTTGCTTTCCTCCTCTTCCTTCCCTCCCCATTTCTCACTGGGCACATAGCTGGAAGCTGCCTTTTTGGTGGGTGCGAGGGGGGCACTTCTCCTGGTGGGGGTCTTATGCGCCCTTTCCACCCCTCCTTCTCCTGCTACATTTTGGCCCCCATTAACATCTCCAGAGCCCTTGTGCAGCTTTTCTCTGGCTCTGTTAATCTGGCAAAAAAAGCCCAGGAGCCAGAGCAAAACTGCAGTAGTGCAAATATGAGGAGCATAGGAGCCTCGTGGGAAAGACTAGCAAACAGGCTCTTCTAATTCTTTTCACTCCTTGTCTATAATTACTGTGCTCCAGAGGCTGCGGCAACATGCACGAGTAGGAAGTTCAGATTTTATAACCTCTAAGCTTCAAGAATTTGAATCCATGTTTTCCACTTCTGAGAAGTGCCATAACCAGCAGGTGAATCAGGCAGGATAAGGTTGTTTGAGCCTCCTCGTGCAAAGGGGAAAAGGAAAAAGGCTTTGTTAAGCTGGAAGAAGAAGAGGAAGCACGACTCCTTCAATCCAAACAGGAGAGGAAAGTGGGTTTGGCACCCAGGGCTATCCGCCCTTTTTACATTAATGAGCTGCTGGTCACGAGTGCCTACAGAGCCCTGGGTGAAGTGTAGATAAACTTAATCTTGATGGCTTAAAGCTGGTTGCATAGAGCAGATTATAAAACTCATATAAAAAACAGACTTTGAAAGGAAACGATGAGTCAGACATACAAATATTTTTGTTATTATTCTACCTACAAGTTTTTAGTTAAAGGGCACCATTTTTCTCTTTGAGGACAGATGAGAATCTCAGTGATGCTGAGTTGTATTCTGGTATATGGAAATAAAAAAACCCAATTGTTCTTGTCAGTGTCCACTGTACTGAGCTGAGAGAATTTTGCCCTTTGTGTTTTTAATTCAATATTTAAGCCTCAGTCAGTTAAAGGTCAAAACATACAGGTACACTTTAAATGAAAAAATATATTTATCCAACTGTTTCAAATGCTTGTATCTCAAGAGAGCTTTCCATTCTATAGATTCTCAGGAAATTCTCTTTTATTTGTTAACTTGCAAGCAAAATTATCATATAAGTAAGATGTAGACAGAGAATATGCAATTAACCATACAGTGAATTTGTAAATTAAATTATATTTATTCTGATTTTAAAATAAATTTACATCATCTAGATGGTTGATGATATACAATAATTATATTCTTATTTATTTTATACATCTGTAATTTTTGTTTCAGGACATGTCTTTAAAAGTTGTTTATTTGTAAAAGCCGATGGAATGATTTTCAGAAAATTAATTTCATCATGTTTTCTACTTCTAATTATTTGAAGGACAAGAAATTTTCTAGCGGATAGTGGTACCCTCTCCACTGGTGTTTTTCTGTCAATTTACTTCAGCTGCTGCATGTTTCATTGTATACCACACTTATTCTACCCCTATGAATTTCACAGTTTAGGATCTTCTTAGGTATTCTTACAATGATTTAATGGAGAATTCCCACATACTCTTTTATCCAGGGCTTAATCAAGCCCAGGTCCGTCTTCACTCTGAAGATGAAATATTATTGATTTTATTCTTCCATGGATGATCCCATATGTAAAACAAGTTTTGCATATTTTGTTAAAGAAATATAATGAAGTGACTGAATGTTTAGATGGCATTTGACTCTCAGCAGAGTACTTGGGTACCCTGCATATCTTTAGACTGTAAAAAAGCCTGAAATTAATCAGCAGTCAGGTAATATGGGCAATTCAGGTATACCAGCTGTTGTGTAACCACAGGAAGAGTGTAGAGGTTTTGGAAAAATGCCATCTTACGGTTCATAGAGCTAAAATACTGGGTTTATCCTGGTTGCTTATCCTTGTTGTGTCCCAAATTAACACTGCAAGGACAGGTAACCAGAGTAATCCAACGTCACCAACACCACTTAAGATCAAACACTTATGTACAATTAATTTTAATGCTTGTAAGACAAAACTTACATAAGTAGCAGTGTGGTACAGATATCAAAGTGATCTCAAGGAAAGGAACATCAGCACAGCTCATCTGGGTTTGCTGCTGTCTTGTTGTTTAGTTCACTTAAGGCTACAACAGTTCCAGTTGATGCCCTGAGCCTGAATTTATACTTGAGGGAACAATGTCCTCCACATCATGTAAATAGGTGCCTGAGAACCCAGCTCCTGCAGTATGTAAAAATATAAATAACAAACCCATTACCATTTTCTTCAGGTGTGTTTTCACTCTGGCTTAAATAGTAGAATCATTTTGACCCTTTCATCCAGAATGTCTCCATTACTGCATTACTGTTGTCATTTTTCCTTTATTTTTAATTTCAGTGATTATTATTTCTGAGTTACAAGGACCAGAATTGAACTGAATTATAAAAATCACAAAGTTATCCATTTTTTTTCTTTTTTTAATGCAGTCAAGGAATTGCTCTTTTGTGTGTGATTTCACAGAATCACAGATTTGCTGACAGCTTGAAGCTGGAAAAAAACCTCTCAAATGCATCTGGTCCAATTCCCCATCTTAAGTATGGCTACCTAGGGCCAGTTGCCCAGGACCACGTTCAGATGGATTTGAATATCTCCAAGGATGGAAAATCCACAACTTCTCTGGGCAGCTTGTGCCAGCATCCAGTCACCCTTCACAGTAAAAAGTGTTTCCTGATGTTTAGAGGGAACCTCTCATGTTTCAGTCTGTGCCTATGGCCTTTAGTTCTGGCACTGGGCACCACTTTTCATTGTAGATAGTTATGAAATAGATTAAATTAATTTAGTGAAACAATGGAATTAAGAAACATTTTCGCCATGCTGATGTTAATCCATGTCAGAGTAAGTAACAACTGTGCACTTAAGAGTAATTTCACTTCTGAGATTTGGGATTTTCTAATGCTGCCTTTCACATAGTTACAACATATCTGTCATATTCTTTAACCTATAAATTACAAAAACATACTTTCAATCTTAATTTGGTTTTAACAGAGAGCATTCCCTGTGGTATACCACATAATTTTTTGTTTTGTCTTCAAAAAAATTTAAAGTTACAGACCCAAAAGAATGTTCTTAGAGAACATGTAGTTTAAAGATTTTAGGTCTACGGAAAAAAATTTGCTTCTATTTTAGTTATCATTTAGAAACTGCATTGCAGAAAACAACTGATAATTCGTCTGCCAAAATTCCTTGGGTTTTTAGGAGCTCAAGGTAGGAAAGGTATAGGGTGACCTCCCAGTGCAGATGTCCATGTTAATATGCAATCGTAAAATCTTTAAGGAGCAGTCAGTGATAGAAGCAAGGACTACATGCTTTAATATTACATTCTTCTGCAACCCTACAGAACTATTGCTGTACAGCAGTACTCTACTGGCTCCCTAAACCGCTAACATGAATTCCTGCTGGTGAATATAACTGTTACACATGGAACCCTATCTTAAAAGAAGGTTATTAAGAGTAGAGAATAAAACACTTACAAGTTACAAAATGCCAGAGGCGTTTTTCAAAGGGGCAAAGCAATACCCATTATTAGCTTAAACAACTGGAATAAACAGGCAAGGTTTCATGCGCGCAAACCTGTGACTGAAAGACTAGCAGGCAACTTCGAAGTAAGTAAACTAAGAACCTGTGCAAGAATGAGGGGTTAGCATAATGTCAGGGTGAAAACAAATGACGATATACCACACTACTTTCATGGCCCCTGAATTCATGGTGTTACCTAAGGTTTGGTTTCCAGCCTTACCTTTTGAATCAAATTAGTAAAATTGAACATTTTTTTAATTGAATAGTATGTCCTGGTCTTTGGCCTTCTTTGTTCTACTTGTTTAGAAGTAAAACATAAAAGAAATCAAAGAAATATCATGGTCTGTTTAAAACATAGAGACATATTCTATTTTCTCTAAGAGACTTTAATATAGGAAAATCTCAGCTCATATGAATGTATGAAAATAAACATAATCAGCATGGGATGGAAATTTAGTCAATTAGACACAAGGAGCTTCAAATTAGGGATTTTTTAATACACTCCTTGGATTTATTTCCCAAGCCACCCTATTCTATTCAACATTTTGTTTGTTTTTCCACTTGACTGTATGAAAAAAGCTTCAGGATATTGTATGTGTTTTGTTTACTGTAGTTTTTAAAGACCCATTCTGAATCTCACCAGAGTATCCCTTTTAAAAAACATCTTAAAACATCATAAAACCTCACTTTTATGTGAGGTTTGCCTAAATATTTCTGCTGGAGGAGAAATAGTCTTGGTGTTAATGAAAAGCCTTACTTTCCATTGAATTTTATTTTCCATTTTATCTTGTTTGCCTCAAGCCTATGCTTTTCTCAGCTGTCAGGAAACAAGAATTTTCCTTGTTCCTAATCCATCCATTTCATTTATCTGGTTACCTTTTTCTTTTCATTTTGTTTGTTTGGAGTAATGTCATGTAAGCCAGCTGTTCATCCTACAGTGGATTTTTTAGAGCTCGCATCTGTTTCCAATGTTACTGGCTTGACAGATGTCTATGGCTCATATTAAGATTAAATTAGCTTCCTGAGACAGTCTATACCTCATACAACTGTTTTGGATTTTGCCACACTCTGCTGTACCACTAGAAGTTTGCTTTTTA
This sequence comes from Ptilonorhynchus violaceus, assembly GCA_013397565.1. NCBI lineage: Eukaryota > Metazoa > Chordata > Aves > Passeriformes > Ptilonorhynchidae > Ptilonorhynchus > Ptilonorhynchus violaceus. The sequence continues at coordinate 28,648 of VZRJ01013034.1, read as the reverse complement.
CTAAAGAGCAATGCAATTTTCCAATTTCACATGTGTTAGTTTTACATTTTCAACATACAGGCATCCATCCACCGCCCTCAGTTTTGAACAGGAATAATTTGTAACAATGCAGCAGGTTTCCCAGATAGCACATCAGCTTCAGTATTGTCTTGCCCACATATTAACAAGACGGAGGTCCTGCCTGGCTGTTGAATATTGGTCCTGCTACTGATGTCTGTCTTCATTTTAGTATTTTATGGATCTCTCTTTTGCCTGCATCAGGTCGTAACAATCAGTGATTCACTCACTGTACCGTGGGATTACAGTAGGGAAGAGAAAGAGCTAATTTTTTTACTTATTTGTGTGCACTTCTTCATTTAAGTGATGTTTATTCTATTAAGGGAGACTAGCAATAGTCTGAATTCCCTTCAGCAAGAGCAGCTGTTCACTTTTGCAGATGTCTATAATAATGCTAGACAGCTGAGTAATTTTGTGAAGGACCAGCGTAATCCTAGCATTGTTTCCCTAGGGACGTGGCATATTTACCCCATTACAGACCTGAAGAAGCTGGATTTGGAAATCATGATGACAGTTTATGCTACTCCCTCACCAAGCTGAAGGTGAAAGAAAAGTCCTATTTTTAAGGGCAAATCATAGACATGGTAAATCTAGTGAAAGGTCTAGAAAACACCACACTTCATTTACTGCACTTGGTGTCTGTTTTATAGAACTTGGCTTCTGTATATTTAATCCTTTTTTTTGGGCATTTCAGCATCTGAGTACCTCTTGAGCTTCAAATACTGATGTGTTCATTATAAACTTGCATAGTTACTTACAGACAGACTTTCAGTTCTGTGGAAAACCGTTAAAAATATGCAATTTCCTTTTAGGACAGATTGAGCTAGTGATACATTTATCTCTACATTCAACTCTTAGCTATATCTTTTTCCAGTTTATATATTTAACAGAAAGCGTGTTACAGGAAAAATAGCTTTAAGATTAAACACCAGGACTGGAAAGAAATTTTTTTTTGCTCCCACTCTCCACTTCCATCCTCTGAATATGGTAACTGGGACTCATTCTGCTGGACATACAGTGCAGTTTTCCTTCTCAATGTGCCTTTTGCAAATCCCATATTAAGAAACATGGCGTAATTTAGGAAGTTCTCACAGGGCAACATGGGGCTCTACCTTGGCCTTGCTGCTGGGGTTTGGGCAGTCTGTATTGCCTCTTGTCCACCTTTGCATGACTGGAACAGAACAGCAATTGACACAGCTCTGACTGATTGACAAATCTCTCACTGATTTTTCTTAATTGATGTCTATTGAAGGATAGCTTTAGTGAATATATGCAATTTCACTGCTTTCAATAAATTGTGGACAATTTATGACTCTTGCAAGAACCTTGCCCTCTGTGTATGACTGTGGTGCTTGTGGACAAGGTTTAGTGATGGACCTGGCAGTGCTGCATTAATGGTTGGACTTGATGATTTTAGAGGTCTTTCTCAATGCTAATGATTCTATGTCGCCCTGATCTATATGAAATACTGAGAGCTTGCAAGCAATATTTTTCCCAGCTCAGAACTTTTCTGGAAGAGTCTTGTCTCCATTGTGAAAATGTTGATATTTACACATCTATACACAAGGATATATAAACATGGAAACACTCAGTCTGTGTGGAGTTGTATCTTATAATTAGTGCAAGAAAAACTCTACAGGATTCCTCAGTGGATGCATGTTTATAATATATGTGGCTCAGATAGGTATGACAGATGTTCTAAACACACTTATTTGATCAACAAAGAATTTCAAATGTTGCAACTTGTGTGTTTTACCTCTTATCTTACCACTGTGCTACCTTTGAGAAGAATTTTGCTCTGTTTTCTCTTCACCCTACCATCAGGCAGCAGAAGACAGCGATGAGATCTCCTTTATCCTTCTCCTGCCAAGATTGAAGAGATCCAGCTCTCTCAGCATCTTATTGTGCTTCATGAGCTCTGGCCCTTCATCATCCTCGTAGTCCTACACTGGACACACTCCAGTCTGCCAGTATCCTTTTTGTACTGTGGAGCAGCACTCTGGATGAGTGTCACAAGTGATGAATAAAATTGGATGACTCCCCTCAGCCTCCCATCTGCAGTCCTGCTCATGCGGTCCCAGGGGATGTTCTTTGCTGCCAGGGCACATGGCTGGCTTTGTTTCCAACCATTTTGAAATTGAAATCTTGGTAAATCTAAAAAAATGTACTACTTGTACTAAAATATTCAAAGAAAAATCCTCATGTGAAATCACAGCTGCTCTATGTCAGAGCTGTGACATACAGAACCAGGTCACTCACTGGGAAATACCTTTGGCCTCAGTTCCACTTGGGAGCATCTGCGTGCAGAATGTGTCCAGATCAGGGATGCCCCTGGCTGCCAGCATCGGAGCATGTAATTGGTGCAGTCAGTCTGTTTCAGCGGTTACCCTGTTGCAGGGCTGCAGTGAAATTCGTTCTATGGTGCTCCCACTAGGAATGGACATCCTATCCCTCATAACCTGTTGCCCAACAACAGCTGTTTTACTATTTGTATACTTTGTCTCTTTGCTAAACTCCCAATGCAGACTTCAAAAATATGTGTGAAATAAATTATATCCATAAAGATTACTCTCTGTAGTAAGAGGACACTTCTACATAATTTATAAATGGTTACTAAATTATTAATATCAGCTCTAAGAGCATAACATGGGCTGACCTGTTAAAAAATCTTGCTCTGGCTTCAGAGGCCTCATCTTGAGCCACATGCTGGACTTCTGTTATGGGCCCAACCTAATTACTTAAACTGAAATTTGGTTCATAGTCATTTCATTTATGTTCTCAAAAGCTGCTATAGATGTGATACTGCCTGTATGAGCCATAGGTATGAGAAAACATTCCCTAATGGACCAACCAAGACCAGGTCAATCCTTGATTTTCAGCCTGCCATTTATGTTGGATTACTCAAAGCATGTCAGTGGAATGAGTTAAAGATTTTTACAGGCTGATCTTCAAAGCCCTGTGATACATCTGTAATAAGGCTATTTTCATCTGTAGTGTTCTAAGCTACGTAGAAGTAAATACTACTATGATCTAAAAATAATTAAAATATTCATGAGTTAATAATACTTTCTGAGAGGGATGTATTTATAAATTTACATGTAATTTAATCTAAAAGAATTTCACATTTATGTAATAAACTTAATTGTTCATCTTAGTAGTAGGATTGATCTGAAACCATATAGTTACGTTTTTGATTTAACTTGCTTTCTTCAAAAAGATTTTGCTGTCAAGCTGACTGCAGCTTCTACTGGCATCTATTGACAATGTTATTGACTAACCTGGTGAAAATACAGCTACACAGAAGAAAACAGTAGGCTCTGCATAATATCCATAAAGACTAAAATTAACATATTAATTGTTGTAAAAGACCCAGTTCATATAGCCTTATCAAAATAGCAGTTGCCTTTAAATAAAACTAACCTCATTACTATGTTAAATTTATATTACAAGATCATGGTTGTGAAATTAAGCCTTCACAGGTATGGTACTGTGAACTCATGTTAAGTTCTTTGATTTTGGAGAATTAGGTGGTGGTATATGAATACAGAATTAATTGATGTCTTTTTGCATTTGGTTGGTTAAACACGTAGCCTTCTATATACTGAATTCTATATACTGAATGCTTTTTTAATTCACAACAGTAAATGACAATAGCAGTTAATCTACATAATGTACTAGTCAGTTAGATGGTGGAAGATATATTTTCTATTTCCTGATGGGGATGTATCCCCTAATTTTGACCCCCTAATTTTTGACTGGTTAGAAACTTCTAGGGCCTTTTATCTTCTTTGATTCTGATCAGATAAAAAATGTATTTTCAATTATGTCGGTGTTAATTATGAATTTCTGGAGTGTCCAGACTTCTATAAGTCTTAGTTATAGAATACACTTTAAACTGGATTTAATTTTAGTTCTCAAAGTAGCTTCATAGCACTCTCCATTCCCAAGAATTATACAGAATACATTCTGAACTACCTGTCAGGTTAGTCTAAAATCTCATGTGCATGCATCAAGTGATTGCAAATTAGTCATTTTAGTCTCTCAGGTCTGACATACATTACAAATGTCGTTATATTCATATTCATTTTTAGATATGTATTTCTGTATTTACTGAAATATGTAGATAATACTTAAAAGTTTTCTTTAAACATCAACCAAATTTTAGAAAAACAGCTTTAGAACATATTTTTCTTCTTTTGGCTTGTGATCCTTGCAAATACACTGCATACTTGTTTTCAGAAGTGCATGTTTTTCACTACTTATAATTTTTATCATTACTACAAAATTCTACCCATCTTTAGAAACTGTAAAGATTTTGTGCATCCACTATTACAATTAACTTTTTCATTTGTTCATTAAAAGAACATCCCAGATTATATGCATTCTGGAAGTTAGTGACTGGAAATAATTAATGAATCATTTATACTGGACAAGCTACTGAAAAAGCACTTTTTGATGACAGAAAGACCTGTCATCTGTAAACATGTATATAGTAAAAAAAAAGTCTAAATAAATAAATAGTAGCAATCTCTCTCATCTAGCAGGTGAAAGCATCACAAGGGTTGGGGTGTAGTGGAGGAGAGATGACTTCTTATCTTTTTATGTCTTTGAAAACCTTATCAGATATCTCTATAGTGTAGCCAAACATTAGCATTAGGCTTAATATAGGGTAAATGACAGAAGTGTATTGGTCTGTACTCTGGAGTCCAGAATATGTTATTTTCACTCTTTAGTGGAATTTCTGGAAGGTCTACAAGCCTTGAGCACAGACCAGATTTTCATAAATCATCTAATAGTCCTCTCTGGCCTCTCTAAAATTTTTTATCTATATGAAAATCCTTACAGATTTGAAAACACAGATATGCATTCAGTCTGAAACTGAGCAGGGTGGCTCAGTTACAAGCCAGCTTTTGAGTGGTAAAATGAGGTACCAGCCACAGCAGGCACAGGCTGCAGCAGAAAAATCAATAGCCAAAGTGGATGTCACCATTCCAGCTGATCCAGGGCCCAGCTTGTAATGCCCAGATTCACGTGTCTGCAGACCCAGTTCATAGCAACTGTGGTGTAACAGGAGAAGAAAGGGAAGAAAGAATAGTTATGAGAAATAATTTACATAAAGCAGGAGATTATATTACTGCAGTACTTCAGCTAAAATAAAGGGAATTAATAAAAGAGCAAAGGGAAATCATCCGAAGGAAATGGAAGCTCTGTAATCAAGTTGATGGAAGGCAGTTACAAGGAGTGGAGGAAGGCAAACAAGACCCTAATTATCTCAGAGCAGGGAGAAGAGTGAATCTTTATCATGAAACATAATCCTAGCCAGGAATTCAGGTCAAAAAGCCACAGTATGGGATGAAAGGTCATGCCAGGGGAGACAATATAGACAAGAGAGACAAAAAAGACTGATGCAAGATATTTAAAACATTAGCTAGTACACATAATCATGGAAAACAGAGAAAGAATGAAATGAAACAGCGATTAATGTGAAAAATGGAAGAAGAAAAAGCATGCAAGCAAAAATGATGCGGAATGGAATGTAAGGTCTGAAAAGCTGTTTATGAAGTTGAAAATTTCTCTGTTTGCACTCATAGTTACTTGTAGATGACATGGGCTGTATAGAAAGAAACAAGTATCAAGATGTGCAATATGACAAAAAAGAAATTAAATTAGTTACAAAAAGCAGATGATATAACTCGAAATAATTGCTTGAAGGACTGTTCTCTTATCAACCTACATACTAGAAACAGGGGCTGCATACTAGCACAGGGTCCCTGCTTGTGAATGGCTTGCAAACTCCTTACTGAGGGTGATCCCTGTCCTGTTCCAGCTGCTGAGCTGTGGCAAGGGACAGCTTTGGAGAGCACTAACTGGTTTTGGTGAAATCCCTGCCAAGGAACTCTCTAGTTACTACTATAAATAGTCGTGGTCAAGTGGGAAACAGTGTTTCCAGGCTTACATGAATTTATTAGGATAAAAGTGAGTCCAAGATAATATATAAATAGCGTGAGACATGGAGCTTCATTTCAACCATAGGAGCAAATCCAGCCAGAGAGAAATGGCAGCTGAAGGTGCTGTAAGGGATGACTGTCTAATGGAGAGATAGATGGAAGGGACCAAGGGCAATTGAACACCAATATAGGCCTCCTGCTACAGTTGTAGACGAGTGACCATGAAACTGGCAAGGAACAATCAAAGCAGAAGAGAAAGGTGGGATTGAAGATCAAGATTTCAGCTTCAGCAAAGCAGGATTCAAAGTTTCAATACTCATTCACCAGCAGCATTCCCGTCTGCACAGCTGCATGCATTTACTAGGACACCATTTCCCAAAACTGAGCTTCTGGCGTGTTTTAAAAGGTTCCATGTGTCTCTGCAGGAATCATCATTTCACTGGTGTGTGTGCTTCAGGGCCCAAAAACCTTCAAGACATTAATCACTTCTAAAGCAGAACATAAGTTGGTTCTACTCAGCAGCAATATGAACTCAGACCTTTATTTAATATTCTGTGGGCATATTCTTAAAACATCAGTGCATATTTTAGACACTTCACCGCACTTTTGTGCATCACTTCATGTTTTTAGTTTCTATTCTGAAGTGCAAATATATGAGGCACCACTGAAAAATCTTCAGTTGCCATTGTACTGTCTCTGCAGTTTCCTTTGATTCATCATAATAGCTCATCATGGGAACTGTTTCTCTGTACACTTACATGGGTACTGCTCAGTAAAGGTTGTTTGGCAAGAGATGTATATACCCTCAAGGGAAGGAAATACCTTGTTCATCTCTTGCCCCACAAGAGAAGGTGTAAACAAGCTCTGCGTGGGGCAATGATCCTGTCTGTTGGCAGCTGGTTCCTCCAAAGTTGTTACTCCAAGGCTGGATAACATGCTACCTATCCTGGTTGGTATCACATATTGAATTGTAAAAAAATTACAAATTTCAGAATATTTATTTTCCATTTAAAACCATTAAAAGTCAAAAGAAATGCTTTTGAAAAAAAACCCAAACGAATAATACTGATTTAAAATGTTGATTCCTTTCAGTGCAAGTGCACTGATGACAATTAAATACTCTTATACTATTTATGTGAAATAGAAACTGTATTAAGAGTTCTATGATTTATTTTTTAAATCAAAAGTACCAAAAATAATATTGAAAAAAGCAACTCCCTACAATGCCTTGAGCTGTGTGATTCTCTAGGGAAAAACAATGAACCGTGAACTAAAATCCTGTAAGACAGATCTGCCTCTGTTTTTCAAATACACAGTTCTATTTTCTTGAATTACAAGTGTACATGGATAGCAATCATAGCTCAGGTACATCATTTTGGAGGCATATACATTTTTTCAGGATATGTATTTTTCATTCTGGGACAGAATGCTGTATTTTCTTCAGTAATACAGGTTCTATTTACAGAACTTTATGATCAGTTACATATAAAACATAGTGTTCACGCTTCAGATTTTATTAAGCCTCTATGCAATAAAGGAAAATACTTGCTTATTTTTTATTTGTTGCCTTCCTTTTTGGTATACTGAAATAGAGAATAAGTTTGTGAATTACACTTATTACACACAGCCTGGGCATGTCGTTCATTTCTTTTATTGGTAGGTGAACATTTGGGACACAACTTCAGAGCTTTTGTGGACTTCAGCCTTTCATTACTGGGGAACTGTAGTTCTTAATCTATGTGAGTGAGAACATGGACCAGAAGATCAGGATTGGGACCACAAGCAAGATTTCTGGGTGCTATTTCTGGTTCAGCCAGTGGCTTGCCGGGTGACTACAGGCATTTGCTCTTGGCCTCAGTTTCCTTGCAGATAAAGTAGAAGTGACAACACTGGATTTCCTTTGCAAACTGCCCTGAAAGCTATGAAAGAAAAACAAAGGGGAAAGATCATGAAAGATGTCCCATTGTAAATTGCAAGAAAATAATATAATTAGGGAGGTAATTATATCTATGCTAGGTGGAATCTAGCAAGCCCAGGTACAGAAGTAGTAATGCTGCTACAGCACAGAGCTCAGCATGAATTGCAAAACCAGCCCAGGACCTGAGTAAATATTCTGTTGGTTAACTTGCACAGAATGTGAAGTCAGCACATCGATATCAAGAAGGCGGCTTAAAGGTGCTCCTGCATGTCTGGGATGAGCTGCAGCTTCACTTCAGAATGTAGAAGATAATCTCCATCAGTAAGTTAAATACACAAGACTTAATAGAAAGGTATTAATGAGGAGTTGACAGTGTAAAATATTTCAAGACTCTCAGGAGAGAAGTCCTGAAAATCAGATAAATCCTGAAATATTCAGAACAAATTTGAATGCAAGTCTGCGTGGTCTCACTTCCTGCATGTGAGATTTCCACACTGGCTTCTCTGGCATGTTCATATACAGGTTCTACATCAAGATTTTCTACATTCAAAGCACAGTGCCCATCTCCACTTCCCTCCCTCTATGAGGTGTTCCTTGTCTTACCTGCCACCTGCTTGGCAACCAGGTTGTCATGGTGTAATGGAGAGAAAAGCAGTTGTACCACTCCCTGCCATGAAGCAATGGGCTTTCTACCAGTTTGTGTTCAAGGAGGGCACACATGCAGCTCCAGCCTGGCACCCTGCCTCACCCCCATTTTATCCGACTTTGTATCAGAGTTCAGAAATATGTCAGGTTTCTTACACAGTAAAAAACCAGAGACTTGTTCAATATAGTATGCTCAGTACTGAAGCTTTAAAGACGGGGTGTTTTTTAACACTATTTGATAGGCCTTCAAATAAATAGGAGTGAGCATAAATCTAGGGAAAGGCTTGGCCTCATTTTCCAACAACTGAATAGAGGATTCAGCCATAGCTACCCAGATGTAAAACACACAGTATAAAGGAGCTTAAAATTGTCAAGTAGTTCCTGAATAAATGAGTGGCTGTGCATGAAGTGATTGGAAACGGATAATATTAGCATATAATCTTTGCCAAAGTATGGCACTGAATATATGGTTATTACTAGAGCTCCTTAGCATCAATTCAGACACAATTTCTCTACAAAATTTCTACTTGGCTATGTGATATAACAACTTGTGGTCAACCAACAAAAAGGAATTATGTAATCAAGAGAAAATTAAAATCTAAGTAGAAATATCTGTGGTTTGTGAAGATGAATGTCATTATAAAACACAAGTACAAGTAAAGCAAACAGAGATGATGCAGAACAGATTACATTGCAAAACTTTATGCAACATCACATACCTTTTTTTTTCAGCTTCCAAGGGGTACAGATTCCCATGTGAATACAGACATCTAGCTAACTGCCTGGAAAGCATAGCTGTCACATTGCAAAAGCTCTTTTTATATATCTTTTTTTATATCTTTTTATATATCTTCCCCATAACACAAATACCCTGCAGAAAGCATTTCTCTGTATCTCTTCCTCATCTACTCAATTTTCAAATTTCAGTTGAAAAATTTATCTTCTCTTTGCCTGCCTACTCACCCACCCAAATTCTTTCTTCCCTCTGCTTATTTTTTTTTGCTTTTTCCCTATTATTTATTACTAGAAACCATTTAAAGACCTGCAAGCTGTTATATAAAATTAAACTGTAGTCAGTAAGACTTATCCAGCAAAACAAATAATGAATCCCTAAGCCCATACTGTATTAGAACTGCATTCACAAATATTTGGATTAATACAGCAAACTGACATTGAGGTGCTTCTTCAAAACCTCTTCAGACACCTTTCAATATTTTGTCCTTCTTTTCTCTGCTTTCTTCTGTCCCTGGTTGTCGGGAGGGGACAGCCACTCTAGGAGCTTCACATTAAGGGGAGATAGGGTCTGTGTGGAGAAGCAGCAGCATCTGCCCAGAGAAGGCAGTGGCAGAGTGATGTGGAATGGCTGCAGAATGCAGCTCTGCAGCAGCAGCAAGCCAGCTGACTTCATCAAGGCAATGCCTGATGCTGCTCAGTGCACTGGCTGCCCAACAAGGGCTGGAAAGGAATGGAAGAGAGGAAACCAGAGGTTCTGCCTTAGAGCTGAAATGAAACATTAGCTCTCTTTTGTAACACAGAGTTGTATGATGAAAACCTGCCTGAGAGAAATCACACTTGACCTTTTGAAATTTTGCTTTTAGAGATTACTGTCTCCAGTTTTTTGGAGGTTTTTTGCTGTAGACAGTAAGCCTTCATTGAACATAAAGAATGATCAGGTTTCCCCTTTGCTCTTCTGCTGAGTTTCTTATTGGGTTAAACACTTTCTCCTGCACTCTATCAGACCCAATATTTTCCAAAATCAAGGAGTTGCACAGTCCATACACCCTGATCATGGACCTGATCCTCCTTCAGCAATGCCCATGATAAGACCTTTGCTGACCTGGAGACTGGCTAAGCCTCTCTGTGTGCTCACTGGTCCACCTTCACCAAGTAGAGGACTTTTCAGTGGAGAAGGCAGTGAGAGTAGAAACAGTACCTATCAGGTAAATTTAAATTCTGCTGATGTTAGTGTCCATTCCAATTTAGTTGAATGTTCACCAAATGCGGGCTCCCAATGGCAGTACTAGATATGCCGTTTGCCTGGGACACTTTGGAACAAACCTGTGCATTACTCACAACCGAGCCCAGTGTTGCATTTCCTACTGTGGATTCCCTAATCAGCTGTCTCTCTATTTCTTCTTGGAGCCACTGATGTTATCTAAAAATTCTCTGCTTCGCATCCGGATATGACATTTGTCTTGTCTGTCAGAGAGTAATTAAAGTCTCTCGTTACAATTGTATTTCCTGCTTCTGTATCTCTTTCGGTCAGTGTTGCTTCCCTAGTTGAGTCACTGGTAATACAGATCCAATACTATGTTTTTATTGTTGGGAATTAACACCCATTCAGATTTAACCTTCTCTCTGGGTCACTTTCATCGGGTTTTTACCTTGCATAGAGAGAAGCAGGATATACACAATTTAAGACAAAGCCATTATTAGCTGTCGCACACAATAGGGAAACAAAGACTAACAAGCTACTAGGCTAAGCATTAACATGCTCACCCTCATCTCACTGAAGCAGCAGTAGAGCCTTTCCTCACTGGACTATTGTCAGGCAGAAGGAAAGGGTTATCCATGGTTGCTTCTTGGGCTGCACCTCTCCTCTGTCTTATTGCCTTTGTTTTCTAACACTCGGTGTGTTTTCACTTTTTTATCTTGTGTGGTTTAGCTCACATACTTTATTTTACCTTCATGAATTTCCTGGGTAGGAGAAAACAAAACCCGAGCTGTGTTGTACCCAGACACTGGATCATAGACAGAGTCCTAGGGGTGAGAGCTGTTCACAGAGTCTTCTGTAACTCACTGAGGTGCTTGGTTCATTAACTTCATTTAAGGTCTTAATAGGTAAGCCTCTTGTATGACCAGTGTAATTTATTCTTTCTTGCATATTATTTTCTTAGCATTACAATGGCCCACAAAGCATTTTAAAAAGCTAGTAAAATAGTGTCTTATTTATGAGTAGATTTCATTCTAGTTCTGTCACCTTACTCCTTAGTTTGCTGGCACTGGAGCAGAAGCAGATACTGCTCCTCTGGTTCCCTTTTGTGAGTTCCAATCTGAATGGCACAGTATGTGTTTGAATACCCACGAGACAATATGCTAAACACTCACATTTTCAAAACTGAAAAATTGTCATTTCTTTGACCAGGGTGAAATTGAACCTGAAAAAAACACCTCCCGCTGCCTTTCCAACATCTTTCCTTGATTTGTCTTTTATCACTCCAAGTACCTCACCTGTGTTTGATATTTATTGATATGACTGGGAGGAAGGACATCCATACCCTGTTTGCTACATATTTACCAATAGCTCAAGTAAATTTGTCTTGTGGAAAGTCTGCTCCTCAGTTCTTCTCCCTCTCTGTTTCATTTTTAGTCTTCTGTAACTGTCCCTCAAAACTTATCTTCTTGCTGTCCACTACTAGTCAAGAGACCACAGGTTGGTTACTCTTTGAATAGGGTATATGCCTGTTGAATCCCACTCTGGGGTGACCTGCCCCCACACCACATTTAGACCAAGTTGTCACATTGACAACTACCTTTTGTAATAAATTCAAGGCTTTTGTTCTTCATTTCCATATTACTACAAAATCAGCCCTGCCTCCAAATGAACTTCCAACTTTTTTTTAAAGTTTCATCTTCATCTGCTTTTGCAGCTGGCTTCCCTTCCCTTCTGTGTTTTTCACTGCACCTCTCCTGGGCTTCTCTGTTTTCCCTCTGTCATGAAAGACACCAGACACCATCCATGATGGGCTAGGGTGACAAACACCCAGTTCTGCATCAACTCAGAGAGCTGTACCCAGTGTTTAAGCACGGGCTGTTGCCACCATGGGCACCTACACCATGCCCTAAGCATCAGTTTTTCCATGCACCTGCAGCTCCCAACAGCTGACAGCTGGGAGTTCACTCGCACACTGCTCCTCTGGTTTTATAATTTGGCTGCTCTGATTCCCGACATGACTAACCAAACCCAGTCCATGCCAGCTGCCACATTAACTTATCCCACTGGAGACTTGAAGGAATCTCTCCATCCTTAGCTCTTGCATCTTTGGAAATTTCAGTTTCTTTTGTTTTTGTTGGACCAGGGCACTCTGATGAACATTTTGATAAGAGTTTTTTAAATTAAAACCACTTCCTCTCTCTCTCTCTGTACACAGGCATATATATATAAATACATATATATAATAAAAAGCTATATGTGACCACCCTTTGTACTTGGAGACCCTGCAAAACAAATTAAGGACTAATATCAAGAGCAGTTGCCACTCCATTCTTGTGAGATTGCTCAAGCAGTGAGCCATTACAGCATAAGAGTGTAAAGAATAACAGCTACGGAAAAACAATGTCTTTTAATTTCAGTGATTTGTAGTAAGTATACTTCTTTTTCCATTGTATGACTGTGGGATTGATATCAAATCATTTATTGGCTGTGTGTTAGCAACCATTCTGAGGTCCTTGTCAAATTTCGCAGTGAATTCTTCTCAGTTCAGCACTTGGTTTTGGGTAGTCTGCCAAGTTCCAGAATTTGATTTAAAGCTTTTAGCTAATTGTACTTCTTTTCTATTAGTTTCATTTAACAAATTTGTTGCAGTGAAACTGCAGTTTATGACCTTTTTTTACCTTCTAAACCAGAATGAATTGCTATAAAATTTCACAGTAGAGAAACAACAATTTTAGCAGCAAAGCTTACACCCCTCAAAATATTAAATCAGGGTCCCTTTTTCTAGATAAAAATTAAAATCCATTATCAGAACTAAACCAATGTATAAACTGCTGAGATTTTGCCTACATTTTTATTGAAATTTAATTTCACAGGAACCTTGTCATGAGAGTTTCTTGGAAGTTCTAATGGTTTTAGGGAATAATGAATTTCAGCACATAAGGACATTGGCACATCTTCCTTCTTTGCTTTGTCCAATAACATTTTCTGATTAAGTCCTGATGATCAGTGACTTCATTCAAAACAATTATAATTCATAGGGGAAAGGGTGATGCTAAAGTTGAGAAATCAAGGGGAAGTATGAGTAGAAAAACAGGTCAGTATCATCTCAGCCTCTTGGAAACTCCTGGACCCATCATGTAGAAATGGCCCAAGATGCAGAGGACTCTCCAGTGCATGTACAGTGAGTCTGACATTACTGGAGATGTGATGGAGAGTCCTTTCTGCACCCAAGGAAACACCAGTGTGATGGGCGGGTTGTCATTGCCAGGGATTAAGCTGCCCCTTAGAGCTGATGCTTAAAGGCAGCTCTGAGTCAAGTCTTTGTTACTGGTGAGCAGTTTCTGATGTTGGTACACTACTCGGTACACTTCCTACTTCATACTGTCATCATATCAGCCTCAGCTTCTGACAGCTATGATGATAACCAAGATTTTGGTGAACTTTACTCGTTTTCGGATCAATGTTATCTCCAAATACTTTCTCAGTAGTTATCACTCAACTTTGCACTTAGAAAAATTTTTGAAAAAAAAAAAAATCATACTTAAATTTATTAGTGTGCCTGGGAACTGTTTATAAGTAAAGGTAATTAAGTAAATGTTAATTAATGCATTAATACACAACATATTGCACACTAATTCAGTTTTCCTTTGGTGAAAGAGAATTGAAAAGTTGCAGGGCTTTTTGAGTTGTTTTTTTTTCACTTGGGTCTTTGAGTAAAACGTAGGGAGCAGATAGCCACCCAGATACTTGTTCAAGTGAAAGACAAGGAATGGCAGAGTTTCATTCATTTCATATCTGGAACTGATAAAAGGGAACCTGCAAAGATCTTGTTTTCCTATGATTTTCAAAGGTAGGGAAAAAAAAAAAAGAACAATTTAATTTCAAACAAAAATGTTGAATGATAGATTGAATCCCAGAGCTTTTATGTCTCTTCTGTAGTTGCCTAATATCACTTGTAGTGCAAAAACGGGCCGTGTGATCTAACACACAACAAACTTGTGCCAATCCTTCCATCATTTCCTTCAATTGGCATCATATTTTCACATATTCAACATTTAATGTCTGCCCTGAAATCAGATCATTGGTTTTGACACACTCCACACTTTTGACACATGCTTTCCATTTACTAGATTTTAAGCAAGTGGGAATGTGACTAATATGTTAAAGGCATCCCACCATAACTATCACACTAAGCACCAAATTCAAGGGCTTCTCTGTCAGGATGGTGACTTCTTGCTTTCAGACCCATTATTACAAACCATCCCTACCAGGCTGAAATCATACCAGAGACACCCAGCAGAAAAGGACGGGCTTATCTTATGGAAATAGGATTCAGGCAGAACGTAACTTCTATGGACAACAATAAACTATCTCAACTGTAACGTTTCTTTACTAGTTTAAAACAATTGTAACTGCTGGTTCTTACCAATTACTTCCTTGTCCACGTGAGATATATAAAATAAGCTCATATTTAGAGGGGCTAGACATATTTGAAAAGATGTAACTTGCAGCTTTTCTGGTTCTTCTTCAGAAGTTGCACCTTTGGGTTGTCATTCATATATTGCCGAACTCTGCAGGTCCTCGTGTCATTCATTTAGTTCCTTTTAGACCAATTTTTTTTGGTCTCTACTATACTAACCACAAGTTTTAACTGAAAATGATGCCAGAGAGATTTTTTTGCTTTTATGCTTTTTAGACTAGTAGCATTTTAGTTTTATACTTTTATATATTAGTACCCCTATAATCCTATAACCTCTATCCTACAACTTTGTATCCCTTTCCTATAGACAAAACAGAGCCAAGTTATCGGCCTTTAGGCATTCCAGAGTTGGACTCGATAAGCTACTGAAGTAAGCAGAAGATCTCCCAATAGAAACCTGCCACAAGGAATAGTGTAACAAAATTCTGCTTTTCATTGGAGAACATTTTCAAAACTATGTAACCCCTATAATAGTAGAAGCACGAACACGCTCGGGGCTCTTTTTACCTTTTGGCACCTTTTTACCTTTGTATAACTTACACTTGCTGGAACCTCGCTCGGCAGGATTGGGCCCAAAGCCTGCGCAGCGGGGGTCCCGGGGCTGTCCCTGGGAAACCTTTGCTTTCTCCAAATCCTTTTAATAAATTTGTACTTTTTATCCTCTTATTTCGACCTCAGCCTGTATTTTCAAACATAAATAAGGCATCAAATACATACTTAGATCAGTCAGTTTTACTGAATGCAAATGATTGAACAGGAACTTAAATAATTTGCATTAGCAAGCAGCAATTGGAAGGAAAATATGTGTGTTCGACAAGCAAAGAAAGAACCATGAAAGACTGGACTGGGAGCAGGACAGCACTGTTTGCTTTCATTTCAAACAACCATTTAGTCTAAGGTGTTTGCTATTCTCCAACAGTACCAAACGTGTTAAACCTGTCCCAAACCTTCCTGGTCAAAAATTACTATGCTTGCTGCTATGAGGTAAGATTCAATCAACAATTTTAATCACTTCATAAACAGACAGTACTCAGATTAGGAAAAAGAGTTGTCTCATTTATTTAAAGGGAGAAAACACAGTTAAAAGCCATTTTAATCCAGCTGTTTTTACTGCTGCCCACTTTGGCATTCTTTTAAGCATACACTAGTTTGATTTTAGTCATTTCTTTGGCAAAAACCTTTTTTCTCCCCCAGGGAAAACAAGCTGTATTAAGACACCCCAGGAGTCACAAAGTGGGAACAATTCTGCTGTAGTATTAAAATCTAACACACAGTTAATATGCTGTTTTCGTATAAGTGTTACCAGATAAGAATAACTGGTATTTCATTAAATGTCATTGTTTTGTTCAAGTTTTGGTCTAAATTCTCTAGTGATGGAAATGGTGCTGGAGTTTATTAAAAGTGAGAGGTTAAAAGTCCACTATCCCAAAGTGTTTCACTGTTGTCAGGTCTATCAAGACCAGGCAGTTATCAATCTGTATGCTCACATCATGTCTGATTTAGATGTCTGGTAGATACAGGTGAGTGCAACACTCCTCTCTGTTCCAAATCAGTGCCAGAGGCGAAGGTGACAGATTTGGACTTTAAAGGTGGAAAGAGGAGATTGTTTATAACAGTTATAGTTATCAGCCAAGAAGGGAAGCAGGTACTGAAAGGAAATTAAACCCTAGATATTCTTTTTTGGAAGAAAAAGGTAAGTAAGATGAATGAGGGAAAAAAAGATCTTTTTAATATGTCTACCAAAAGGCAATTAAATATCATGAATAATGATAATGATGTGAATGCATTTGTCTGTCTGTTTTCACCTCTGCCTTTTCTATACATCTGTGATAATGCAGTATGTTTTGAATGCTAGAAATAGCTTGTATTTTGTTTTGCTAGCTTTGCTTGAGCTAGGTAACTTTAAGTAACAGGATTACCTCAAAATATTATTTATTCAAGATATGGTAAGGTTGCCTTGGAGAAATTCTCAGTTATAAGTTTGGGTACATTAGTTCTGTCAGTAAAAAAACAACTCTTTACTCCAAAACAAGCACTTTTAAGACTAGGTTTAAATAATAAAGCGCAACAATGAACAGTTTTGCTGTCTGTATATAAAATATTTTACTTTTGCTAAATTTGTGGCAATTCTACTTGCAAAAACCTTAAAATCATGGAACTTTCATTGTACAGGTGACAATCCTTCGTTTACAGATCAGCATCAAAAATTAGTGTCACTAACTTGCTGAGTGTTCAGTGCGGGAATCAGCAGTTACCTCTCTTCTCCTCTCGAAGAGGAAACAAATAACTCCTTCATATCAGATATTTTGTACATGTATCTCATTTAATTATAGTGTTCAGAAAAATAATATTTTAATCCAGGAGAGTATATGTGTCTCCATAGTTTGGGAAGAAATTCCACAGATCCACTCTCACATTAGTTTTGATATTGAACAACTTGTCACGCAGCAGCTGATGGAGGTACTATTATTCTTCTCTGTATATTGTTTTATTTAGACTGGAAGTTTGAGACAATCCCATAATTTCACTGCTGGTGAGTAATCTACATCAGAAAGGAAATCTCAATGTTTTAGGCTATGAAAGGTTCAAATTCAGATGTGCACCCGGGACAAGGATATGTGTTACATAGAAGGTTTGCAAAACTAACCTATCAGTAAAGAACTAAAGCAGTGGTGGTCATGCTGGTGGTGCTGTTGACATCCCATATTATCTAAAAACTGTGTATTTCAAAACAGCATATTTAAATTTTTAAAAGTTCTGTTAACCTATGAATTTGATAGGGATGAATGGAAGCAGCCTTGTAAGAGCTGTACATGACAGAGAGTCGGGGGAAGCACTTATCATTCAAACACACTTTAACATTAAACCACCTTGAACTTCAGCTTCTGCTGAAAAATAGATCTTAGTACAGTTGCCTACGATTGAAGTAGGTGCAATAGAAATGCGCATTGCTCAAATAAACAGTCAGAAAGAGAGTAGGAGCTTGGGATCGTCTTGCTTCCATGGTAATGCTCCTTCCAACATGGGAAAGCTCTAGCCCATGACAACAGCTCCTAAATGAAACAGTAATATAAGCGATAGCAAGGCACTGTATCTGGAATAAATGACCATAATCTTTCCTATGCACTAGCAGCTTTTTCAAAATGATTTGGTTTTCAAAGCTCCCAGGAAAATGATATTTTGAAAACACTGAATGTATGACATTGCATGTGAGAAATACCCTCTGAAATTATTTACTTTAATTACCTGATTATTCAGAGGTGATTTAAGTTAGGCAAAACAAACTGATGACAGACTCATATTTTTTAATTAAAAAATACATACAACCTTTCTATCTTTACGTTCATAAATTTCACTGTGAAAGTACATTGCCTCTACTGTGCTTCATTCAGTCAATTACCTGATCATAATCACATTTTTGGGGTACATTGGTATAATTCAGTCCCCTTCAAGAGGAAAATGTAAGCATCTGGAATGGCTATAGCATTACCAGGAACCATTCTCAATTATTTTCTAATGTAAGGACTTTTTTTCTCAGTTCTGTTCTTCTGTGCAGGACTTTGGCTACTTTAGCTGTTGCCTTGGCAACTCTTTGGTCATTTATGTTGGTAACACTATTTGTAAGCTAGAAAGAGATTTTTGAGGAGAGAAGGGAAGTATTAAATAATAATAAAAATTCTTTTTCTCTTTAGCCTTTCTATTTCTGCAGTCTCTCACTACTTCATGAAAGTAAGCCTTGGGGACGCTACCAGAGCTTGAATTTCTGCTAGGGGAAAGGAAGGGGAGGGGTCGGAGGGGGACAGAGAAGTGCCTGTGCAGTATTTCTGCCACTGTTTCTGTGGCAGTAGGAAGTTATGAAAGAAAACTGATGAATGCATGCAGCTTTGAAGCCCTTGTAATAAATGAGCATCATCATTTGAAGAATCCCTAAAAAGCCCTAATCCCAAAATTAAAATGATTAAATGATATAATAATGATTGAAAAACAGTATTAGAAGTCTGAGAGAAGAGGCTAGGGGCTGTTGCTTATTGTGTAGTGTAGCCTGATACAGAAATACCCCTTCAGTTACTGAAATGTCACACCTCTCCACTGGCAGTTTGTTGGGACCCTGGGCTTTCACTGTGGTAATTAAAAAGCAATTTGTTATATCACTGGGTGAAATATGTATAGATGTAAAGGTTTGGGTTTGTGAATTATTAATAAGGTACTAGTGACAAAATGGAGAATTTTGGGTGTGGGTTTTGCTTCTTCTTTCTTCCTTCTTCTTCACCAATGTAGATAGTTTGACCATTGGTTCAAAAAGCCCGCATTGCGAACAATAAATGAATAGTCACTGGATTATAAGTGAAAACATGTTAGTTGGCAGTCTATAATTGGGTAAATTAGGCTTTAAATAACCTTGGAACTCACGGTTCGAGGCCATTTTTCCACCTTCCTAACTTAGAGAGTGCCCTGTGCTGCCTTGTCATAGATAAGAACTTAATAAACAACCTGATTAGAACTCCTCAGCGTCTCTTGTGTCTTACTCCAAACTCTGAGCAAAGAACTCACGAAACAGCAAAGGTAAAAAACAGAAACGGAATTCCAACAGCAGTTCTGCTCTGGTTTTTAGCAAGTTTACAGAGCCAGTGCTGATCCCTCAGACTATAGCTAGACAATTTCCAACATCTCCCTTGTTCAGAGCCAAGAGGAGCCTCTCAATCCATGTTGCTCTAAGCAATGGAGATATAACCATGGGCTATGAATCAAATAACAGTCAAAAAAATCCAAACAAGATTTCTGATAATGTAGATTTCCAAACGAAAAGACTACTACAATGAAAATCATGATTTTTTATGAACCCCAGATAACAGTATTCTGCTGTTTGATATATGGTTAGGAATCCGTGATTTCTGTGAGCTTTTCTTTTCCAGTACAGCAGTGAAAGAAACACCAACTTCTGTTTCTTATCAGGATGCAACCAGCAGACCAGTATTCTTACACAGAGATATCTCAAATAGTTTGGAAATCCTCAAAATACCCTGAAAAAAAAGGAAGAAAAAACCATGTATGTCCAGTCTTGAAGAATGTGCATATCCATTTCATAGAGTGCAGAAGACCTGAAATTTGTATCAGCATAAATTTTATGTGGTTTAACTGAAGATCAATTATAAAAAATCCACCAGAAAAATAAATAAAATTGATAGCAAAAAGCTTATATGTAGGAACTTACAGTAACAATTTTGACTCCAGTTGAAGAACGCACAGAAGTTGGTTTCAACATAAAAGATCAATATTAAACTGACACAATCTCTTCAACACAATAGCATCACAGATACTGCAATAAGAATAGTTGATTATCGGGGAACTGCACTGTGTAGGTGAAGAAGCATAGAATTATAGGAAAAACAAAACAAACCAAACCCCAAAATGGAAAAAAATGGAAGGAAACAAAATGAAATGGGTAACAGCAGCAAAGAATCTGAAGAAAATGTTGAAAGTAATGATAATGAAATACTGCATCAATTCCCATTTCCAAGTACTTGGTTCACAAAAATAATAGTTTCTAGGAAGAATAAACAAAGAAAAAACACTCTCTACAGTGATAATGCAAAGAAGAAAGAGTATAACAAAATGTTTATAAAAGTGATTTGTAGATTAGCATCAAAGAAACTATGAAGTTGTAATGGAAATTAAACATCACATAAACGTTTCTCACACCACAAAGAAATGATACATGCAGAAAGAGACTGATGTCAAGCAAATCTATTGATAAATCTAAGCCAGTGGGAAATTTCTGGTGATGCACTCATCACTAAAATACTTAATCTTTTTTATTAAATTTGGGTCTAATAAAAGCTCTCAAAAATGCCATTATGGACTAAGTATCAAAGACGAGTGATTTAAGTTGCTCCAACAGTCACTGAGATATTTTGTTTCTTCTGGCAATAACCACAGCACCACGTTAACTAGCAAAGAGACTACTGGTTAAAGGTAGGAAGCTGGGATTTTGGCCCGAAAGGTTGCAAATTCACCAGATTTTCAATATTAGCATAGTTGTCAAAAAGGACAATAAATTTAAAAAAGCCAATAAAATACCTTTGTTACGCAACTGTTATATTTCAGTGGAATATTTGACTTTCCATACCACAATTCACTCTGGAACATCTTGAAGTTTAAGTTCTACCAGCAGAAATAATTAGCTATGAACAGGTTTCCCATTATGGTTAAGGTCAAACTGCACAAGTCTATAGTAACAGAAAATCATGTCAGTGAGAATTTGTTCTCTTACAACTGCCTGTCTTGCCCTTGATTTCAGTATGACAAAAAGCAGAGACACATATCATACAGACAATGCTTGATTTCAAAACCATTTTATAGAGTCAGATTTTCTAAATGAAGCTATTTTTTGAAGAAGTGAAATTTAAAATGAAATCTGTAAGAAGACATTACCTGAGTTTGTTCTTTTAGAGACTGATACGAAAACATGCCAGCAGAGAGTATTTCTTCCAGAATTGCACAAATAGAATTAATAATTAATTAAAGCAAGTAATTAATTAAAGCAAATTAATAGAGCAAATCAGTTCCCAGTTCAGGTATTACAGTAGAAGGCAAGAAGATACATGGCAGTGGACCATTCATTTTCTTCACAGGTAATGTAAATTCTGATAATAACCAAAGGTCTGAATTGCCAAAGTCACAGTTGAACATTCAAAATCTACAACTTAACCCCAAAACTATGAATTTGACCCCAGTGAAATTGTTTTAACACAATAAAAGCTTAAGATATGTAAAAATATAGGTAGAGCAGAAAATAGCAGTTAGTGTGGGGTATTTAAAAATGCATCCATCTTCGTTAAAATGCTAAATTTTTTTCCTCTATTTTTTTCTGGAAGCTAGAAATAACTAATCGTATCTCAAAAGCAAATCAACAGAATCTCTAGGACAGACATGCATTGTACATGGAGGAACACGCAGAAGTCAACGTACACAGTTTGGTGCAGAAGACTGAAAAAGGCTGTCTTGAGATAGACAACAGCAATGGAGCTTGCTTTGTGTTCTGGCTCATTAGATGACGCAGAAATGAATTGCACTGAACATAAAACAAGTCGCATGATCATCAGGGTAGCTGACTACATGACTCACTCTGAATCTGGATTTGTGGTTCTTCGTGTAGTGCATATCAAATTCAGAATTTACAATCAATGACTAGCAAAATTACACCTTTCATTGATCATGTAAGTTTTTTATTGCAGTAGTGCACAAACAACTTCATGTCTTCTTCGCGCTATCTTTTATCATTCCTTGCACACTATGCACTTGCAATTTATAACTTCTTCCCGGATGTTCAAGTCTTTTATTCATTAAAGGCATAAATTCAGCAAGTCTTTAAAGCAAATTCGTATATTTAGACATGTATTTAGTTCTATTAAGTCAATACTTCAAAGTGATCTTTAAATGAAGCTCATACCCTAAGGGGTATTTTTGAACCAGAGCTACAAATCCTGTCAGAAATCCATTTCTTGCATTCAGACTTTGTTCCATTGTGTTTCAAATTGGACCAGACTAATATATGTCTAAGCCGCATAGCATGTGCTCAGCTGACAGATTTGCCTAGCACGCACCCATGCCTTTTATACACTAGTAATGTTCATGTAAACAAAAGAGCAGTAAATTTCTTAGGTCAGAAATCTTGCTTCCCTTCTGTTCAAATGCAGGAAGTACACAAGAAATAAAAACACTCATTAATTCAAAAAGAAAAAAAAGGGGAAAAAAGAAGGGAAAATTTTCTGCCATGAATGTAAAGGTCTGCGTAGTTTTAAAGGGGATATACATGCTAGAGACATTCAATTCCTCCTTGAAACCTAAAGAGTGAAATGTATTACCTCCCTTTTGAGGTTTAGGTAAAACCAGTAAAACTCATCATCTGATCCAGAGGTTTAAAGTATGACCTGGGGAGCCAAGTCTGCTCTTGGTGGGAACAAAACAGGCATCTACTTTCTAATTTAGTATTGATGATAAAACTTGAAAGTCGTTTACCTTTTTGATATCAGTACAATGTAAATTTGTCTCCACATTTTTTCCTTGACTGATTAAGCTTTCGCAAAAATATGGATAATGGAAACTGATATGTCAGGATTAGAATTTCCTAGTGGAGACATAGTACTGATTGTTTCTAGCACCAGAGCCACACAAATTTCCTATTTAAGGATAGAATTAAACCAGATACATTGAAACAACTTGTGAGAGCTAGGTTTGCAAAATTCTCTGCATATTTCAGCTGGCTGATGAGAGTAGACATCATATGATCGGCCTTATGGTTTTCTGCACTGACAGAGAAAAAATAACTGTTTCTGGGTGTAGTTCAGTGGAATTCAGGAATTCTATTTTTGCCATTTAGAGAACCCAAATATAAAACTATGTTCCTAAGAATTTTACTTGTTTTTCAGGAACTGAGAAAGAAATCCATAAAAAGAAGCTGTGTCTATTTGCAAAAGCGAAGATTTTTTTTAACCTAAAAGTCTCATCAGCAATATTTTTGGTCTGTCACTGAAGTCCTCACTGGAGTAATAGTTGTCAGATAGTTGCTCTCTTAAATACTCAGACTAATACCACCTAATGCATTGATACCTTTAGTATTCCACTATGATGAACTGGATATCCTGACAGAACATCTCTTTCCCTTGCAATTTTCACCTATGCACTCTGTATTTGGGACCCACCTCAAACAGGACAATTACAACAAGACTGTGAACACTCATAGCTGAGCTGTATTTCTATATTCCTGGAAACAACTATATTTTTAATGTATCTGTTAACCCGACTCGGGAAGGATGGATTTTACATGGATACAGGTTTATATGGTTTCTTTCACACTGGAAACATTTATTATCAGAAGCTGGGATGGTATCATGTTCACGTAATTATTTTGTGCTATTTCAGCCCCACTGTTAACCCATGAGGTCTAGTGTAATCGGGAACAACCTTTTCTTTATGCATGTAGGCTGTGACCTCTGCAGTTTCAGACTTGCTTTCAGCTCACCCAACAGCCTCCCATTTCATTAGCATGTTATTTCAGGCAAAACAGCACTTGGAAACCAGGATTTTATAGACTAGCATCCCTCATCTGTATACAGAATATCAGCATTTCCTTGCTGATGGAAAATACTGTGACTCCTCGCCCACAAGCATTTTATTTACTTGCTGCTGGAAATACACTGCATGTCTGTTTGGTTTTCTGTTGCTTTACCCACAAACCAGTCCCATGCCTGCCCATTTTAACTTAATTTCCATCACAACTTGCTTCTCTTTGCGTTGGGTAAAATTAGGTTTCAGATGCTACCCATGCTTCTGCACTTTTTCTAAATCACTGCCTTTTGCTTTTTCCTTTTTATCCCAACAGCAGCACCTTTGGTGTTATTTCTTTGGCCTTGAACCAGTTTCTATCTCCTGCCAAGTGCCATAGATCCACAAAGTGCTTGTTCTGCAGTTGTAATTTTGCTGCTTCATATAAAAGAGCAGAGCTTGCTCTGGAGTCCTTGCTATAAATAGAACAGAATTTTCTTCGGTCTCCTACTGATTTGCCAGATTGATTGTATCTCTGCTAATCTGAATAATGCATTTGCATTCTGCTTTTCTCTTAAAATCATGCTGTATAAATATTTTGCTTGATACCTCTGAAAGGTTATTTATGTTGTTTTAAATAAAAGAATATCTTTATTATGCCTGGATGTTTAACCCTTAATTTTCTGTTGAAACATCATTATATGTACACATCATTTTTATACATATGGTTGAGATATTTCAAGGTTAATTTTGATAAGGTGACCTTAAACTACATTTTTTTCATTTTTTTTCATCTTTTCCATCTTTCTAGTCCAGTCTTCAGGACACGTCCATAAAACCAGAAAGGTGTTTATTATGCACTTAAACATAAAACCTTTCGCTCTTCCTCTACCACTCCCCGATGAATACCTTGAAAATGTTGCTTTAAATTATAGATTAACACCCTGAACACTTTTAATGTTAAAAAAAAATCCAGATTAGATATTGCAGTGTGGAAAGGGAGAGAAATTTGGTTAATAAGGCTTTTAAAATAGTATAATTAAAAATCCAAGTCATAAAGAGAATAATAAATAGTTGGTCATTCGCATGATAATTTCATTATTATGAAAAGAGGAAATCTATAAGTCTATTAAAGAAAGGGATTGACAATATAGCCTTAAATACATGCATGGTTTACAAGTTTACATTTAAATAGAATGTAGTCTAATTTATTTTAGAAGAAAATACTTGCAAATGCAAAGTTTGCAATGGGAAAAAATTAAATACAGCTGAAGTTGGCACCTACACCTAGGATCCAATCCAGTTCAAAAGGAAGTGCCTGTACCCATAATAAGCTGTTTGAGTGTTCAGAACAGATATACCAAATTTGAACCTTCAGCTAATTGCCCAATAGAGTACAATAATTAGGAAAATAGCACAGGAATAGAACACTAATTCCCCATTCCTGCCTTCGGCTTTTCAAATTCTTATCCACGTATAAGAAATATTGCAGCCTCCTTAGAGTGCAAAGAGGAGAGTAAGTATATTTTTGAGTATGCAACAGGTACTTGCTGTTGTGCTGATGTCTCACAACAATCTGAAACATTCCACCACAGTTCTGCCAGAACAGTCACAGCTGACTGTGACACACTGGATGGCAAACCAAAGAGTGTCCAAGTCTGGCACTATTGCCAATAGAAACAGAAAACAAATGCTCAATGTATGACACACACATCCAGAATTTCCACGCTATTAGCAAGAATATTTCCTCCATTTTGGTCCAACTGCCAGATCCTCAGTAACTTTTAGAATATTGTGCAGAAAACAAGAAGAGAACATGGGCAGGAAAAGGCATTTCACATGCTGTGGCCAAAGGAGGCTCATCATTAACCCTATATTTATTTATATATGTGTGTGTATCCAAAGATAGTCCCTGTAAATTAAGAGGAGCAGAGGGCACCTTATTTAGTGAAAGAAAAAATACTTTTGCTGAACAAAGGAGGGAAGCTGAGTACCAAGAAATCACAGGGTTAATCACTGTGTTAATCATCACAGGGTGAGCATATTGTTTGAGTCATTAAAAAAAGCTCAGTCATTAAAGAAAGCATTCATCACCATGACCATCTCACTGCAATAATTTTGGTTATTTTCATGTTATTTAGGAAGCTTTAGGGTTCTTTCCACTCACTCTAATTAGAGAAGGGGATTCAGAAGGATATCAATTTTGTGCTGCCACCAAAAGTAAGACATGGAACATATTTCTGTAGTTTTACACAGATAGGCAAAACAGAAAGAATACAGATTCTCTAAGTTTACAAAGTGTATCTTTAATACAGAAAGAAATAGGAACAAGAGGTATGATACAGGGTCCTCTGTTTTAGCAGAATTCAAGATTTGTCTTTCCCAATGCACACGATACTAGATGCAGATGAACTTTGTTTTATGAGAAACATTGTTCATATGCTAATTTCTGTAAATTTGCCTATGTAGTTGCTTATTAGCACAAACAAAAAGAAGGAAATATTAAGGCAACGTGCACTTAAGCTCCAAGGTAAGTTTTTGGAGGGACCAAACTCTGGAGGGGCAGAACTTCACTGTACATTATTGTCATGGGTTAACCTGAAGGCAAGCTCCAGATCCCCACGCTTAGTTCTTCAGAGGAGAAGAGACAGCAAAAACAGGCTGCAAACATGAGAAATAATTAAATGATTTATTTGCTAACTCTACTAAGAATAGAAAGAATGAAAAATAATGAAAAATATTAAGGCATAATATACAAATATCATTCTCCCCCCAGTACATTCCAGTCTTTCCCACTGATCACGCAAAGGATATAAACATGACATTCTGATGTTATGATTAAGAGTTCTTATTGCCACCTCATGGGATAGAGAGAGTTCTTTCTGTAGTGTAGTATCTTCAGCATGGTTCCAAACCTTTCAGAAACACCACAGCTCACCCTGGTTTTTGCAGTGGTGTATCCTCTCTCCCACAAACACTCTGCAATTTGTGGGTCACAAGAAAAGTCTGTTGGGCTTAAACATTTTAAGAGTAAGTCATTCCAGCCCAAAGGCATCAAAGGCAACAGGCTACTGCTTTACTCATAATCTGCAAAGGCTGCAAGCTTCATCTGCACACAACATAAAAATGTTCNTTTAGTCTTTCACGTGACTGCTTTCCTTTCTCTCTAACTTAGAAAAGAGGTTAATATTTGCAGAAAATGCCTACAAAAGTATCTATAACAGTTACATGCTCCCGCTAAGATAGTGCAGCTGTAAGGCTTGCTTCCTCGGGCCTCCCCCGTTTGCTTCTCTGCACCGGCAGCCATCCAAATTTTTAGTAAGTCTTTTGGCTGCTAATAATCTCTTATCTTAAAAACAAGGTCACTCTTTGATCTCACCAGTACACCTTCGAAAGAAGTGCTTTTTTTTTCTCTCGGCTTTCTCTCTACGTAGCGTGGCTCGGCTCCTGCTTAGCTGCTTCTCTGACTTGGTCTTGGTCCAGATGGTATCAGACCAGCTCCTCTCAGGTCCAGAACAGCACAGGACTGGTGGGGGGTGAGGCCGGCTGCCCCCACCGGCCCCCCCAGGCCAGGGCCCGGGAGTGGAGGGAAAGCCTCTCCCTTGCTGGTGGTCAGCAGGGAGCCAGGAAGCAAGAGAGGAAGTGAGGGAGTCCTGCATCACTTCCTATGGTTTTTTTAACATTCCTTTCACAGAGATGTCACATGAACACTAAGTGGCTCATAGAATTGTCCTTTAACTGTTTTTAACCAATCAAATTGCCACACGCCGGGTCAAACTGTGACAATTGTACAGAGAATTTTTGGATATTAATCAAATTTGATTTAACCTATTGTGTGTTCACCAGCCAAATTAAATGAAGCAAATAATACTGCTTAAACCACTGTAATATGAAATCACTCATATGCAACTTACAATGCAGCTTTTGTATGTCAAATAGGAGTTTACTGGGAAAAAGAAAGAATTTTATGTAATGCAGACCTCATATTTATGCAGAAAATAAGTGAATATTAAATATATACATGAAGGAACACTGATGGTTTAAAATATAGTTACGGAATTAAAGACACATGTAGGACAACGTCATGTTCAAACATAATCTGCATATGCCTACTAGCATGTATAGAAAAAAAGAACAGTCTAGCATAGACATTTGTATATGTACAAACAAAGTCTAAGGTAAAGCCTTAGTTTCAAAGATGTCTCTCTGAAGTTTGGGGATGTCAGCTTGAATAAAGGATTCAGAACCCATCCAATAGTAATTAACTCAGGAACATGTGGAAAGGATAACAACATACTCTTTAGATATGATTTGGTAAGTAAATAACCTTTATGTAAACACAAAAATATGTACCCACTGAAAAATACACTGTTTAATTACATTTGTAAGAGTGTGATTCTATTATTCCTAGTTAAATTGTCACACTGTGACAACAATTATTTCCACCATAGTCAAAATGAGGTAAAATATTTCTAGAATTCAGTGAAATGGCATAAATATACTTCTACCTAATTGTGGAAATGAATAAGTTTGTGATGTTAAAGTTCTACATCTAGATGCCATTAAACATCCCAACTACAATGCAGCCAAACAGCCAGGTATGGTGGTGGCTTGGCCTG
>VZRJ01013000.1:11300-22012 GCA_013397565.1 Ptilonorhynchus violaceus | reverse complement strand
TATTGGGTTTGTGTGGCAAAGTTGTGGTACAGAGGAGGGCTACAGGGGTGACTTCTCTGAGAATCTGCCAGAAGCTTCCCCCATGTCCAACAGAGTCAGTGCCAGCCAGTTCCAAGATGGACCTGCCACTGACCAAGGCTGAGTCCTCAGCAAAGTGGTACNCTGACCAAGGCTGAGTCCTCAGCAAAGTGGTACTGCCTCTGGGAAAATGTATTTAAGGAAGGGGGAAAAGTTACTGAAACAGAGAAAAGACGAATGAGAATATGTGAGAGAAACTTCCCTGCTGACACCAAGGTCAGTGCCAAAGGGGAGGGAGGAAGTGCTGGAGCTGAGATTCCCCTGCAGCCCATGGTGTAGACCATGTTGAGGTAGCTGTGCCCTTGCAGCCCATGGGTGTCCGTGGCAGAGCAGAGGTCTGCTTGCAGTCCGTGGAGGACCCAGGAAGGTGGATGTGCCCAGAGGAGTCTGTGACTTCATGGGAGGCCTGTGCTGGAACAGATGGCTGGCAGGACCTGTAGTCCTGTGGAAAGAGGAGCCCACACTGCAGCATGTTTGCTGGGTTTGACTTGTGACCCTGTGGAGAACTCATGCTGGAATAGGCTGTGCCTGAAGGACTGCACCCCATGGAAGAGACCCACGATCAGAAAGCAGTTCATGAAGAACGGTAAGCCCACGGGAAAGAGAAGGACTCATTTTGGAGAAGTTTGGGGAGGACAGTCTCCCATAGGAAGAACCCCAAACTGGAGCAGGGGAAGCAGTCCACCCCCTGAGGAGGAAACAGCAGTATAAACAATGTGTGGTGAGTTGACCATAAACCCCATTCCCCGTACCCTGGCACTATTAGGGGAGGAGTTAGAGAACTCGGAATAAAGTTGAATAAAGTTGAAAATTGCAAATAAAGGAGGGAGAGGTAGGAGGAAGGTATTTTTAAGATTTGCTTTTATTTCTCATTATCTTTCTCTTATTTATTGATAATAAATTCAGTTAATTTCCCCAAGTCAAGTCCATTTTGTCCATGATGCTAATTGGTGAGTGGTCTCTCCCCATCCTTTTCTCAACCCACAACCCTTTTATTATATTTTCTCTCACTTATCCAGCTGAGGAGAGCGAGTGATAGAGCCACTTTTGTAAGCCCATGACATCCAGCCAGGGTTAACCCACTAACTGAGAAAATAACACAATTAACAGACACCTTAGTATGTAGAGAACAGAAGAGAAAATTGCGAGAGGGAGAAGAGATTATGATGGTAGAAGTAAATAGAGTAAAATTTTAGAGAGGATCAGACAAAGAAAAAGACACTGAATATAAGATTATGCAGAAGCCACCTAATTTGGAAACTAAACCCCCCCTTTTAAATTATTTTAAAAAACACTAATAAAAATAAGAGAAAAAGCATGACAGATAGTCTGTAGAACAGATGCATTGCACTTTGCTGCAGCTTTTGTTGGATGCTTAGAACTAAGATTTACCATGACATTATGTAAGGTTACAGCTCCCATCAAGGTTTCTGAGTGTGATTTGCCACTTTTTTCAGTCCTTACAGTGAAGAATCACTTCTAAAATCAATTCCTAGTTGCAGTTTAAATAGCAAATCTGCAAATTAAAACAAAGACCTCAGGATCCCCTAAATAACCACACATTTTATTTCTTCCATACACACATCAAATGCTATTGTAAAATGTAAATTTAGTTTGCTTGCTGAGAAAAATAGACCACTAGTACAATCTGGTGAATTATAGTCAGCCAGATCCTGGATCAGCATATCACTTTCTTCTGATACGTCAGTTTCAAGGGTGATTTTAGGGATTTTGACTGGTTAGATAGACTGGTCTCAACCCTAGACTTTTGCATACACTTTTGCTATAAATTGTAAGGGGACTTTATGTTAGGTCTATAGATGGGAGACAAAAAAGACACCTCCCTTTCAGAAGACATGGGTATGCTTCTTAGACGAATGAGACTTAGATGAACTTGTGACATTCCACCTTGTACTATTTCACGGATGTGTTCTGAAAAACTACCAGACTTGCATCATGTTTTCCTTAACTGGCATTAAGGCAGTTAAGGCACTGAAACACAAAGCAGCCTTGTTACTATGCTGCTATGTGACTAGTAAGTATCTGAGCCAATAATCAGTCAAGTGGTAGGCTGGGTAGATAATTTTAAGGTCTTCAATCCCTGAGAACTTCACTAAACTGAAAGCAAGCATGCACCAGCATTCATTGGATGTTGGGGAAATGCTCATTCATGAGCACTTTGTGGGCTGTGCATCAATGCCCATCTTTGCATACTGAAAGACAGCAGATGATAGTCAGAACCTACCAAATTTAACTGGAAATTTGTAATTGACAGCAAGAGAGGAAGGATTACTGACATGATTTCCACTTGTGTTTTGAGCTCTGTGGTTGGTAAGGCTGTTAAGGACCAGCCACTTTTGTGGAAAGACTGTGTTTTGCCCAAGACAATTAGCGATAGTTGCTAACAAACCTTGCTGCATCTCGTGTTCCTGCAACAAAGGGGTGCTTAATTTTTCTTTACAAATTGAGAAAAGAAATATTATTTTGCCATTATCTAGCTGCAAATGAAAAAAACCAAAATCCCAGAGCTGTCCTCCTGTTAAATCATTTTGGTGTTCTCACCAGGTTACAAAATATTTTATAGATTTACACTTTTAATAGTTATTTCAGGACAAAGAAGTAAGAATCATTTGACTTTTTAAAAGCTTTGAGAAGAAAAATATTCCAATATGGAATATAAGTTAATTAGTCCAAGCTTGAAAGATTCAGTTTAAATAATGAACTGCAAATCCTAAAGGTAGAGCCATATACTTTAGCTTGTTCTTCAGATCATCTTGCTCCAAAAGTGTTGATTTTCATAACTGAAAAAAGCTAACTTACTCCTACAAATTCAAATCTGCGAGTAAAACAGAATCTCAGTAGTTTTGTGTTCATGTCTTGAAGGTGTGCGGTTTGCACCAGAAGAAACACCATTTTTGCAAGATAATTTTTCATCATATAATTAGATAATATGCATTGACCATACAAGTGTCATTATCCCAAATGTAAACAAGATGTCTGTATTGAATTTCAATTTACTTATAACAAAGAATTTTCCTTAATTAGGTACTATTTAAACAGATTTTTTTCAAAGGTTTTAGATATTTTGAGCCATAATTTAATGGTTTTAGTTATGTATGTTATTATAGACAAGCTACTATATCTTTTAATTTTATTCAAAGTCAAGAGAATTTCCTTGTGGTAATGGGTCAGGTTGATAATTTTCTGAATTAAAAGAGGAAAGACTGAGATAGCAGTAGGGATAGCAAGTCAGCGAATAAATCAGAATCTGTCTGAAAAGCATGAAAGGCTGGGGCAAGCAAATGCAAAATGATAATATGATGTTAAGGAATACATAATGCAAAAATGGCATTCTTTGGTAAATGTGATTGATTATGAGTATAAAATACATAAATATCGTCAGTGAGTGCTGGTGTTATTCACAATGCTAAATGTTTGCATGCGTTTGATTCTCACAAGAGACTGCATTAAGCCTTCTACGTTCAGTGAACAAATCAGTTCATCAGAGTTCTCACAGATATTAATTTCAGACTCTTAAGAAAGGCTAAACCAGGTTTCTAATGTCATAGAGGGCATACAACCTTATGTATCACTATTAATTTACTAAAATTGTAAAAGTTTGGAGAGCCTTATTAGGTGATAATTTTAAAACTAAAAGATCATGGGGAAA
Organism: Ptilonorhynchus violaceus; assembly: GCA_013397565.1. Lineage (NCBI taxonomy): Eukaryota > Metazoa > Chordata > Aves > Passeriformes > Ptilonorhynchidae > Ptilonorhynchus > Ptilonorhynchus violaceus. Next base: position 18,264 of record VZRJ01013000.1, on the reverse strand, counting down.
AAAGTGAGAGAGAGCTATAAGAACTTTTATATAATTCTTTTATCAGTTTCAGCAGCTGTTTCAGCAATCTTTCTCTCAAGTAAAAAGAAATGTAACAGAGAAAAAGAAAGCAGAAGAAATCAAAGTAATTGATAGATACAGTGATGATGTTTGATATTTAATCTGATTAACACCTTTGGTATTTTTTGTTTTAATTCTACTTTCTATCTTCAACTCAAAGATGTAGGCAAGTTTTTCTCCAGAACAATTCAGCACCTTTTTTTTATTGTTTTTTTTTTGTGTTATTTTGTGCATACAGACATATTTTAGAATTTCAGTTCTTCTGAGAAACCAAATTTTTTCTTTCTTTTTCTGTCTTTCTTTCTTTCTTTCTTTTTCTTTCTTTCTTCCTTTCTTCCTTTCTTCCTTCCTTCTGCACTTCCGCACTTCCTTCCGCACTTCCGCACTTCCTTCCGCACTTCCACACTTCCGCACTTCCTTCCGCACTTCCTTCTGCACTTCCTTCCTTCCTTCCCTCCTTCCTTCCTTCTTAGGTACTCAGTGCAAGAAGTATTGTTATCAGTGGTGACATCCGATTGCTATTTTAATATAAATAACTACTGAAATTGCCACTTTATGTTTATCCTGACCTTTGACCAGTCTTATCCTGATTTTTGAAAAACACCTGAAATACCTCCCAGAAATAATGAATGTCTGAGGATTAAATTTTTCACAGTAAATTCCAGCTTCAATAGGTGGTCAAGGTTTTACAAACCCGAAAAAAGTGTTTAATGACTGGTGAGTTTAGTAGTCTCATGCAATGTTTACTCTGCTAATTATATTAAAACTTCCCTTTATTTTGATTTGTGTAAGACTGGGTGCTGTCAAAACTTCACATAATTACTACTAATAAATAATATTCTTTATAAATATGGGTTGGGTTTTTTTTGGTTTGTTTTTCAAAAGTACTTCACTCTAAACTCTGCTCTGAAATTGTTTGCAAACTTCATGACCTTAAACAACTTTAAATGAACAGTTCCATACTTTTCAAACATTCAAATGTCTCTGTTTTTAAAAGAAAATTGTTCGTGGAGTTTTATTACCCGGTTCAAATGTAACAACAACGACCAAAAAAAAGGGCTTTGTAATTTTGGTATGTTGATGATGTGCAGTGAATTATGTTCATAAAAATTTTCAGAGACTTCAAGTGTACTAGTCTTCTCTACACTTCTGCATTAATCATCTGAGCCATTTGTCCTTTGAGCTGTGCATACAAATGTGCCTGCTATATGATCTCTGGTATCTCAATTATAGGAGGATTTCTTACTTAGCTACACTATAACATCAAAACCTAATTTGTATTTCAGAAGAGTGAGGGGTAATTCCATTAGTGTACTTACTTATACGTCTTCATAGCAAGGAAAATTTTATGGTATTTGTGACCAAGCATGTCTTACAGTTTTACAACGCAAATCCATGTTTTAGTTATGACTTCAACCTTGACCTGAGAGTTAAACCTAGTGTTTTATCCATTTACTCTCTGAAGCCTGAAACAGGATGCGCATGTGAAATAGGTGTTTAGAAGTAAGTTTTCTCTGATTTGCATACTGCCATACTTGTAATTATTTTTGTTTGACATGGTACAACTGCAAGTAGCATAAAATCAAAGGCAGTAAACCAGTAAATTGTTTTGCTGCTTGCCTGTTAGTAGCATGCTAAGAATCCTAGAGTCATTACTAGGCAAACTAACAAGAATTTTAAGCTCCAAGCCTGAAAACATATTTTCTTTATTCCCTCCTCCACTTTTTCTGTTCTAATGTAGACACTATATTTCATGCCTTCCTTTTCGTTCTTTGAAATTTGTTCATCCCTTTTAATATAGTTTGGTAATGGTTTTCAAGCTTGTCAAAAGATTTGTTAGGCATGGATAAAAAGTCAAGCTTGTTGACTTCTGGAGCAATTAACAAATGCCTATTTCTTAGCCTTTTATCTTTGTTCTGCCATCAGTGCAATTATCCACAACAGAAAATTTTCTTAGATAGAAAAGAGGGTTAGAAAGTTAAAGTTCATCCTGTGAAATATAATTGGTTTTAATGTGTCTTCATCAGCCACTCCCAAGTAGTTTTTATCAATATCTTGAAACACTTTAATATTTTTGCTGTTCTGAAGAAGATCTCAGAAGGGAGTATTTTGGTGTTTAGTATCGTACTTTTTAATTTTTAAGCTGGTTTTCAAGAATGAACACAAAAACTGAAAGATCTCTCTTTCAGCATTCACAGATAGGTTTCTGTGCAGAAGAATGTTAACATACAGGGGATTTTAGTTGATGTAACTTCTAATTTTAGTATGTACTTTCCCAGTGAGATGATGTTTCCACTGTTAGCACTGTAACACTGTCTTAACTTCACTGCACACAAAACCAGCCTTTATTATGCTGGATAAGCAGGCCAATCTCCTTTTAGATTACATTTTTAGATTTACATTTTTTCCCTGTTTTCTTCAACTGTGATAGATCATCTAGGTGAAAGCAAATGAGATTTTTCATTATTCCTAATAATGGAGTGCAACAAACTTGTGATCAGCTTTAAAAGAATTTGATAGGTTCTTATATAAGTTTCCACTTCATATAACAAGTCTGTTGACAAAGTTTTAAATGAAGACTGGGCTTAAATCAGACTGAAGATGCTTAGAAATAACACAACTTATACAACTGCTCTTGGGCTCCTTACATAATTTTTCTCTTAAGAGGGATAATGCATTTCAAACAGTAGCAATTGCATTTTGAAATAATGTAGTTACAGGGGGGAGTAGGGCTAACTGCTCAAGCCCTCACTGTTTCACAAGACCCTTTTTCTCACTGAAGATATGAACAAAGTTTGGGGGAAAATAGATTGTAGTCAAGAGTTTCACGGTTCTTTAAATACTATAGATGACACATCCTTCCAGCCCTGGTCACTTCAAGTGCATAAAGTTACACGTTCTTAATGAGACATTTAATCAGAGATCTTAAAATTTCCTATTTTCCCAGTTCAAAATCATAATTGAGTTAAATTGAAATCTTTCAACAGAAAGATTGAACATGAACTAAAATGTAACCAAAATTATTCTGGATTTTACCTTTTGCCATCTTGCTAAAGAAAACACTCTTTGAAGAGAGTTGAATAGTGTGTTTTAAGACAAGTTAGAAGGTGAAATCACTATACATTTTCACTAACTTTAGTAGTATTTTGTAATCATTATCTCTTCCTTGTATATGTTGCATTTAAAATGCAAATTGAGGAGCATATCAACAGTCCACAATTCTGGTGAAACAGTAACCCTTTATGTTGTTTTTCACATAATTTCCCTCTTCTGTCATCTTCTTAACTTTATCTCATTTTCAGTGTCCAGCAGTGTAAGTGTTATCTCAATACTATCTTTTGGTCATTGCTAGTTTTAATTTAAATTAATTTATTTTAATTTTTACTGTGTGTAATTTGAGTGCTTCTTTGATCTGAAGATTGAAAACTACAAGTCCATTTCTGAGGAAGAATTCGTGAAAACATTGCTCTGGATTTCCATATTTTATTGCGGTTTATTAATGGCAAACTGAATCTACATATTTGTAAAGCAAGGGACATATGTTGTTAATTTCTTTCCATGTCAATCTAACTAAGTGGCACTGATCTAGAATTTCTATTATTTAATGACCAAAGATAAAGTGATGATTTCACAGATACATCAACACAAAACTGTGGGACTGCACATAGCATAACTACTGGCCTAGTTTCAAGACAGTAGTATTTACAAAAACAATGTGAAGCACATGTGTTTGCCTAGAAGTTAGAGAGGATCTAAAAGACATGTAGAAATTTCACACTTTTTTAATGAATAAAATTAATCAGTTTTTGCCAGTACAAAACAAAAACTAATTTTGAGAATAAACACATTTTGTTATGTTTAGATTTTTACAAAAAAAATTTCCTACAATATTTAAAAAAAAAAAAAAAGGGAGTAAATCTCTTCAGAGCAGCCATCAGCCATCAGAACATTTAATCTATTTGGCTTTTAAATGAAAATACCTTTAGTTTTTGATGACTGGATATTTTCAACTGCATAAGAAAAAGTTTAGTGCTGATGAAAGCACCTGAGAATTTCTACCCTAAACATATTTTTATGCCCTACAGTAACTTTTCAATAATAGAAATAAAGAAGAAAATTGAGGGAATAAATATACTAAGATTGACTATGATGAAAAAAATTCACGAATAAACCCCAACAATACATTAATGTGTTTTAAATGGAACGCATTTGAAGACAATTTTGAAAACCTCAAAACATTACATTTTGAATTGCAATGACAAATACTGTGACATATTTATTTCAGTTAACTCTGTTGGTGAGATGTTTCACAGTCTAACTAGCTGTAATCTTTGACCTCCCTAATCACTGAAGAAAAATTAATCATATGAGCCCAGCTTTTGTATCCAATTAAACTTCATTTTCTCTAAAGAGCAAGAACTAAATTATTTCTGTTTTGTTACCAAGAAAGAGAGAAATCTGGATTTCTGATCACTGGAAAAATATGAGAATCCATTATAATGATCCCTATCAAGTACTTCTGGACTTTGGTAAAGGAGGACAGGAACAGTTATATTTTGTATTTAATTTTGTCATTGACTTCTCTCTGATCTCTGCTGCCTGTAATCAAGCTGTTATCCATCATCTCATGTTCTTAAAATCTTGATCCTGCAGAAAGAGAGTGATATATACCTGTGTGTCACCTGTTGCTTGTGTGCCATTGGAAACAGCTAAGCTTTGCCTCTGATTTACTACGTAAGGAAAGAAAACTGCAATTTAGATAAGAGCAGTTCACTTCTTTCTTGCATTTGAATCTTACTTGAAGTTTAATGTCATTTAGTGCTGATTTAATGCCATTCCACAAACTGCTAGCAGGTTCTGTCGGATGTGCTTTGAGATAAGTAGTTTCGAACTTTGCCAGAGCGTAACAGCACCAGACCAGACAATTGACCTTTGTATATAGCTACTGAGAAATCAGAGATTTATTGAATATCTCAAGTTGGAAGAGACCATAAGGAATCCAACAGCCTGCACTTCGAAGGACTACCTAAAACTAAATCATATGAGTCAGAGCATTGTCCAGATGATCCTTGAACTCTGGCAGTCATGATGCCATGACCACATCCCTGGGGAGCCTGCTCCAGGGTCTGACCACTCTCTCAGTGAAGAATCTATTCCTAATGTCCTATCTGAGCTACCAAACAATCTGTCTGTGTCACCTTGTTTGTTTCTATGCCAGATCTTGGACTGAAGCTGTGCTGGCAGGTATTTCTGTTTTGAAACAGATGATGTGATAGTTGACAGGCTGGAGAACACTGTGGGATTATTTTTCAGGAAAACTTGTCTATTGAATCAGTCTGCAGTCACACAGGATCTCTGCAAGAAAAGAGTTTATGATTTCTCCCAAATCTGCAATAGTATTCACTCTTAATAGCTATACTCCTTTGTCAAAAGTAGTTTTCTGTATGTAGTGACAATTAAAAATCTACTCTAGACTCTTCACTGTGTTCCATTGTGAGGAAAGATGTGTCTTTTCAGTGACTCTGAGCAAATTTAATTTATTTATCAAGCTGGAACTCTCTGTGTTACCAGCCAACTTCCTTTTTATGAGGCTTCAAAGTTGTAGCATCTACATTTTAAAAAGCAAGTAATTGATTAGGAAAAGGTAAGAAACTGATTCTAAATTTTATCTGGTCCCTTTCTGGAAAAGTTCAGATAATTCTTTGACTATAGACTTCTGAGTTATTTCTACCTTTTCTGTCCATATGTTTTCTACAGTTCAAAATTAATTTCTTTAATATCTCTCCCTTTACGTTATTCACCCCATTTGGAGCAAGTCAGAATTATGTGTGTGGCTCCCCTTTCCCTCAAAGCTTTGAAGACTCTGTTATAATATATTGCTTTAATCTATCTATTTTGGGTTATAACTTCAATATTTACAACTTTCCTCCTCTCCACAGTTTTTCTTTATCTTCTTAAGATTAATGGAGTGTCTCTAAGACTTTTGCACCAACACCAGAGACTACCAGAAAAAGAAACAGTCTTAGTGTTTTGGTTCTTACATTCTTCTGCAAAATATTTCTGTGCAATAAAACAGTATAATCTCCCTGAGGTTTATGGGTGATTTAATATTTCTTTCTTATCTGACACACATTTTTCTCTGCTGAAAGCTGCATGTTCACCGATAACTGATGTGCTTAGCAGCTGTTACTCTGTGTAGCTCTTCCAGATGTTCTATCTCGCACTAGACTCCCATATTGTCATATTTGAAATCTCATCTCTTTGTTGAATTCCTATTGTGCATCCAGTCTTTTTTTTCATTACTCTGAACTGAAAAAATTCATTGATGTCATTTAAAAGTAAACAAAAAAACAAAACAAAAAGCCTCAAGAACAAACAAAAAATATGCTTCAGAAGAGGAAATAGATGCATGCAAATATAGAGTAAAAAGGTGGAATAGATGGACTTTACAAAGCAGATAACTCAGTGCATTTTACTTTATAAATTTCTGCTACATTCAGAAATTCACTGACATGATCTTACTTTCTTGGCATGTCAAAAGACTTTTATGTTTCAAAGTCAGTGAAAGGTATGCCTGGAAGAGCTCACTGAAAACAAATTAAATCAGACAGACCAAAATACAAAACTAAAATCACTGGCCACTTATTTTCCTGCTTCAGATTTGAGCAATGTTCCAATTGCTTCCTTCTAAGAACATTAATTCGTATGTGTAGCTAAATAAGCACACAAAGCAGTCAGATCATCACACAGAGCAATAGATTGCAGTCCAGATTAGGATTCATAAATGCACGATAATAATGCTAATACTCAAATATAAAACCGAAAGGACTTACCTGAACGTGATTCAATCAGACTGCATAATTCCAAGGAAAGTTGTGAAGTGATCCGTTTTCATAAAGAAAGG
>VZRJ01013000.1:0-10931 GCA_013397565.1 Ptilonorhynchus violaceus | reverse complement strand
AGTATTGATCTCAAGATCAGATCAGGTCACTCAGAACCTTGTACAGAAGAAATCTGAAGACCTTTGGGGTGAAGATGGCATGACCTCTCCAAACATCTGCTCTACTGCTAGACTGTCCTTTTCAGGAAAACGCTTCTCCTGATACCTAGTCTAAACTTCTGTTGTTATAGTTTATGTCCATCATCTCTTGTTCTCCTGCTATAAACAGCTGCAAAGCACCTAACTGCAGCTCCTTGATATCCTTCTTAAGAGGATCACTCCTCTTAACATACTGGACTTGTTCCTCTTCATACTCTCCCAAGATGCTCATGGCTTTTGTTATTACCAGAGCACACTACTAGCTCATGTTCAGTGCACTGTTTTTATTTTAATATTGAGGAAAAAAACCAAATTATTATAAATGTGGTGAATAATGTAATTCAATGCATGGTTGAACTTTGGTGATAAAGAGAAAGATCAAATTTGTATGTGTACATTTGACTGTATGTGTACCTTATCATGCTGCCCTGTTTAGAAATGGCAAATGAATACAATATTACATGAAATGGTCTATCTGCCTGAAAGGCAATAACTTCTGATCTTATATTCTGGAAATTTTGAAGTTGTTTTGTCCCGAGAATACTCTTCAAATAGGAAGGCTGTTGAATGTTACATGAGTTGCAATAATTAAATATCAGCTCGGTCTGGAATATTTTAAATGCAATATATCAAAAGAAACATATCCTAAAATCACACTTTGAAATGCACATCTTAGCCTCTTTCAGGTTAGCCATGATATGGAATAATTTTCTACTTATTTTAAAAACAATTTGACTTTTTCTGTCTCATTCAAAAGCAGTATAAAATAAAGTATGTAAAGCCATGAATTAAAAACTATTTTAATGACCTGGGTTCTGTTAGAAATCAAATTACTTTCCAACTCTTAGCACTACACGGGAACTGAAAATAACTCCAGGAATCAGGAAAATGACACCATGAAGTTTTCTAATATGAGTGACAATAAGGTCAAAGCCCATTTCAAGAAAATTCTCATTTTGGATGCCTTTCCCCTGAGTGAAAAGTAAGAGATTTCTAGTTTTATATTTTCTCTGTGTTTATATTTCTGTGTCTACAAGTACACACTTATTTCGTGTATTTGTAGTATATGTATATAATTCACTGTGTAGTAGCTGTTCATTGTTTTCATAATCTTAAATAAAAGATACAGTGGAAGGGATTAGTGAGAATAAAAACATGCAGAAGATCCCCAATATAAACAGAAAATATTAACATTTTAATTTCTATAAAGAAACCTCTTGTACTCAGTGTGCTTATGGGTTAATGCAGAAGATTTTTACCTAACAACCCCACAGCAGTCAAATCTCATCACCTTCAGCAGGAATAATTTATGGTTTAATCTTACATGCAGGCGTATTAAATTAGTATTACTCATCAGAACTCACTTATTAATAAAACAAGCTGAATTAGTCACCAGAGAATCATATTTGGAAATTCAATGACAATTTTACATTTTTAATAAAGGCTCAGAAATATTATTGCAGAGCAGGTGGTATGAAGAAATGTGGTCAAATTTGACATTCATTAATAATTGAAGTGTGAAACGTGACAGAGGTGAAAATTGATATTGATTTTTTCCCCTCTAATATTTGGATGAGTTCTGAAAAGTAAATAAAATGAGATAACAAGACATATCAAGTCACCCTGATTTCTTTGATCACCTCTCCCTGTATGCACACATATATATCACTATTTTCCTTATCATGTGTTTGAATAATTCAACACCCATAGTCTTTCCAGTTCAATGCATTATAAAACATGCTCAAGCTGAGTTTCAATCATATTAGACTGAAAGCTGAATTTTTTATGAAGGATTATTTAAAACAAAATGTGTCTTGGGCCCTACAGTCTTTGAAACCAAACAATCCTGAGGGTTCAGTGGAGAAATGTCAACACTGTGGAGAATTTTTCGATTCAAAAAATTAAAGGAATCCTGTTTGATGTATATTAACCATATCAATATTAACAAACTTCTGCTGGATTTCAGAAGTGATATGACACCAGCAATACTACCAGGCTTGTATTTTAACTAGATGTGAAAGCTCTGAAATACTTGTACTCACACTGACCTGCCTTTGGGACAGCTGCAGCAGTACTCCTACTGATTTCAGTAATGCCAATTTGCAGGCTCATTTGAAGTTAGACTCTTTAGCCTCATTGAATTCTAAACATGTAAGAGGGTCACCAGCCTCTGCTGGCCAATCTTCAGCGTACTGTAGGCATCTTCATGGGGTATTTTCTGCAAGATTTGCATGGCTATTAGAAACCTGTAGTACATTTTATGATGCATGGCATTTTGTTTCAGCATGCCACACCTCTTTCCGTTTTCACATAGGCTTGTGGTCTAGATCTTCATTACAAGACATCTCTTGGTTTACATTCTTCATCCACGTGAGTGTCTAGTTCCATTTTCTTAGCCCAGTACTGGTTATACCAATAGGAGAAACAGACTGAAAAAGCCAGGGCCTTCTATGCCTGTGTATTTAAAAAAGTAAATTCTTTGCTTCTGAAGGAAATAATCTACTTACATATTCTGGCTATAGGTGAAAATGTTATGGAAAAAAAATAAATCACTATCTCAAAAGTTTACTGTATAGGAAACTTTAGACTCAGTCTGACTTCCATTTGAAACTTTAAAACTGCCACATGCATATCCACACTTCAGATTCTTTGCAATATCACTCTCCTTTCTTCTATACAATCTCCTATAAGCTTGTATAGAACTGCAAGAAAATCCCATTCTCATGAACTTTATCACAGTAATTTTCTGGATTTCATGCTATACAATTTATCTAAATAATCAGGCCACAGATTATTTTTCAATAGATTTAATAATCTTGGCAGAATTAGTTTTCTAGAGTTAATCTGTGGGGTAGGAGGACATGAAGGAGTGTACTTTTATATTGACAGTAAAAAACCCAAAGGCACCTAAAAAATGCTAAAGCAGCAGTACATCAGAAAAGAAATAAACAATCAGAAGTTAAGATGGGAGAAAGTAAAAAAGTTCAAAACCAGCAGACAGAAAGTGTGTCAACTCATTAGATTTCCTTCATTTTTTTAAAGGATGCTTTCATGTGTTGAGATGAGCAGCTCCGCTCCAAGATATTGAGCACAAATAATATTGATTGACTGCAGTTATTTTATGCTCTCATGCCTTCTGTCTACTGCAGAAAAAGTAACTGTTTGAAGATCAACTTTCCTGTTAACAAAGCAAATGGCTGCTCTAGGTCTCATTTTCTTAGAATGAATTTATATTGACTTCAATAACCAGCATTAATGAAATCTAATCAAATAACTGAAAATGTATTCCACAAGGTATTTTCCTTTAATTAGTGAGAAATATTGCAGAAAATATGAGACGGCTGAGAATTTAAAATATAATAATACATTATTCTTATTCATTACTATTATTTATTATATCTGTCAAATATTAACATTGGAAACATAATTCCAAATTGTGAGTTGTGAGGTATTTGGAATCTCAGTATAATTTCTTTGCTTTTTTTATTATTATGTATAGCTTTTCACCAGACAGAAAGTATGATAATAAAAAATGTTACTATTTTCATTAAAATTAGACAATAGCTTAATTGGTAACAATGAGTGGCATTACTGGGCAAGTTACATTGTTCTTATGTGACAGACATGGTGTACACAGGAACATGTTCTCTCATACAAAAACTGCAGTTAGTTGTTCAACAAAACAATCATGGAAATTGACGTATTTGTTTGCCTGTGACAGTTACCAACTTTAGATACGCTCTTCTATCAACAAAAGCATATTTGATAAGTGTAAGGAAAAGTAAAGTGCAAAGAAAGAGGTGGGAGCACATGATTAATGTTGACTGAATTATTTGGAAAATAAGCATCCTTAGGTCATCAGTGCACTGTAGGCCACAATGTTTTTTTTCTCCACAGTCAAAACCAGTTAGATAATTCTAACTGAGCCAAAAATGCCCTAAGTACTGAGTATTTCACATCAATCATCTGAAGGGCTGAACACTAAAAATAGTGACCTTTTTATGCATCCCTCAGATCAGAATCCTATAATTTTGATTGAATTCTTAGCCTTCTGGAGCCACAGATACAATCTGGAAAAAAAAATAGGGTTTTCCCTCCTAAGTTTTGACAGCTTCCTCTACACACTCCCCCATTCTTGCCTCCCCTCCCCATACCTGGAACTGAATGAGGAATTTCAGATCTTGTCATACTTTTCTGCCCCATGTTTCACAGGGTGATGTTAAGTCAGAGATCACAGCTGTGTTTTGGGAGGATCTCTTTGTTCTGTGCTCATCTTACTTAGGAAAAAAAAATCAACAGTTTAAGTATGTGGTTGGTAGAAAAGTTATGAAGAAAATTCCTTTTAATGAAAACAGATTTACCCTGTTGTAACATTTTCTTTTCCTCTGACAACATTCTTAATACAAATATGAAAACAAATGGGGACCTCAGATTTCTTCAGAATACATTGCTGTTATGTAAATTGTTTTGTCCTTCTTATCCTTGATATATTGGTAAATTTGGCCAAAATTACACTACATATACAGTGTATATATAAACCATATATAAACCACACACAAGTTTATAGACAGGTATGTAAGACAGACACAGAAAAAACTGTGGTACGCTTTTCAATATCTCAAGTAAATACGAGTGTTTAATAGATGGATATCTGTCTCAGGGTCTGAAAAATGCTACCTTTTTCCCTTTGGAAAACATATATTTATTAGCTTCGGTGCTGCTAATGCTGAAGGAGACATAATGATCTGGGTGATACTCTTCTGAATACATGGCACCTGTAACTTTTCTCTCCTCGCTGAACAATTGCTTATAAACTGCCCCAAATTTTCAGCTTGTATCTGTACCAACCCATTGAACCTGAACGTCCAAGTAATGCCTCAGGATACAGTTTTTTGAAACTCCAACAAACCAAGTAATAAAGTTAATTTGCAGTGATTTTGTGCAATGAAGGTTTCCTCTTCCTTATTTAAAACCTTGAACTCAGACCACTTACTGTAGCTGCACTTATTTTCTTTTGCCTGGTTGTGCTTAATTTATTCACTTGTGGTTAAAAATTACTGTTCTTAGGACTTAATGTACTATCCAAAGAGAGATGAAAATGAATAGTCTAGAAGTAATAACTAGCTTTCTTCCTTTCTGGAAACCTGCCACTTATGTAAAAGGTTGATTACTCCTCCCTCATATATCTAGGGATCTGACCCTTATTCCATTCCTTATTCCATTATTACAAGAAGATTACTTGATTAAAGAATTGAGTTAGTCAACTGTTATCAAGATTTTAAAAAATGTCTCCTTTCTTATTTTAACCATTGAAAGAAAGGTGTGGAGCTTAGTAGGAAGGCATCCTGTGAGATAGATAAATAGACAAATAGATAGATACAGTTATATACTTCCTCATGTGCTACACCACTTGCATTATTAGTGATGCCATTCCACTGATTTCTCCCCTGCTGAGACAGGCTAGCAAGTTTGTAGTTCAGTATCCAAGAAAAAAGTCAGAATTTTGTGACATATGACAGATTATAAGTGAACAATAACATAAATTTCCACCTCCACACAGAGCTATGTCACTCATTGTGGAAAATTATGCCTACCAATTCTAATTTTTTTGAATCCAGAGCCTATCAGTGCCTATTATTAAGGACCATGGAGGCATGAACGTGCAACACAGTGCTCTTGTTATTAGGTTGACCATATTTTCAATCAGTCTCTAAGGATCTCAGGATCTTCAGTGAACAGTGGACATAGTCATTTTAGCTTGTCAGAGTTCATCCTCTTTGGTCAGTATTTGAGGAGACAGTGTATTTCTGTGTGCTAGACATGACATTAAAGCCAAATTTTGGTCACCTGATTCTGGAAAGAAAATACCAAATTGATGGAGAATGAATAATTGGACAGATTATTTACCACATAAGAGACAAGAAGTCAATCCTTCAGAATAATTTCAGCCAAAAGTTATAGAAAATAATTTTTATTAAATGAGTGGCCAAATACACAATGTGGTTTGGAACAACCCAGAGATCACTGAACACACAAGAAATCCAGAAAAGCAAATTTCTTTCTTCAATTCAATTTTTTTCTTTTAGACAAGGAGAGAAACAGTTATCTACGCCATTGACAAATGGGCAAAGTATAACAGTAGTTGATTTTTAAAATATGGTTTAGTGATATGTAATTCATTATTTATGTGGAAAATATTTTCTGAAAGGGAAATAAGAAGAGGCCATTATGATCTGGTATGGGGATAAATGATCAGTTTATAAACTCTGGAATAACTTGGTGGTAATACACAAGACTCACTGTACAGATATGACTTCTCTTTTTTAATCAAGAAAAAGACTAGAAAGTCATAGACTCTAAAATACCCAAGCTAAAAATACAAAATCATACATGCATCACCAGTGCCCATATATATTTTTATGATTCCTGTGAGAGAAGCGACTTCACTTTTATTTTCTATCATTTAACTTGTTCAGCTCATATTAAAAAGTAAGCTCTCTTAGCATAGTCAAAGTTGCTAATTGTTGATTTGTTGACAGACATGTTACAGTAAAAGCTGTAATACCTCCATTTACTTCTTGTGTATCTGAACAGCAAGGTCTGCACTGACCTGTACCCTGGGCAATATCCCTTGGTGTCACCTTATCTTTCACATTTTTCCAACTGCATGTTAACTTTATTATGAGGTTAATATATACAGAGATACAGTGAATTACAGTCATGAAATAGTATTAATTTAGTAGTAACTCCAGAATGGAGACACATTTCTATAGGAAGTAGCAGACAAAGTGTACAACAAAGCAGACAGGGTTTCATGAACTGCACTCACTCACAGTGCTTTTCATAGTCTGGAACAATCCAAATGGCAGGGAAGCTGGCCTTGAAGAATTGCCCATCCTGTGATTAATGCTTTGTTCTCCCTGTAGACAGTCTGACTACAGAGAGCAGTGTTGTATCATGGTGCAGAACAGTGTAGGCTTTGGTACACTTGTCAGTATCCTGAACACAAAAATGAGATGAGTAATTAGCATACGTGGACATAGTTTGCATAAGAATGGAAACAACTAAGAGAGGGAGAGAGTTAAAAAAAAAAAAGGGAAAATGCTCTATCCACTCCTTTATATTTTCTTTGATAGGGTAAGACCCTTTCTCATACCAGTTCATAATTTTGTTCCAGCTCTGTACATTCCTCGTGCTGCTTTCCCTGAATGAATTGATTTTCATTCTCCATTCTGTTTCAAGTCAATCAAACTATTTTTTTATCCATTTTTACGTGAAATTACTTGTACTGGGTCAGATCAAAAGTCTACCTACATTCTGCTCCTGACAGGGAGCCTAGGGAAGAGTGTAAATGCAGGGCAAGCACACAATGATACTTTCCTAGAATAGTCTCCCTACTCCTGTGGATTTATGATGCAGAGACCTGAACTAAAGGTGGTAGGTTTATAAGAACTTGGATTCAATATATTTTTCTTCCATGACATTCCTTTTTCATCTTCAAATGCCAAACAGAAATTTAGCATCAACAACATTCTGTTGTAAGGAAAACCCCAGACAAAATCATGGAATACCTGAAGACCTGTCCTCCTGTTCCTGGAACAATGCTGTTTACCTCTCCTGTTCACCCTGCTGACTTGTGGAAAAAAGATGCAATGCAGCTTTCCTGACAATATCTGAGGATAAGAACCAACACACATATTGGCAATCAACATTTTACAACACTTCTGTGGCCGAGGCAGTGACTTGCAGTTCACAAGAGTGACTCTCTTCATGTTTAGAAGTACCTGCATCAGTATGTCGGGGACACCCTCTCTTAGCTGTCCTCAAGTAAAATGGAAGTGATAGTTCTTCTTTCTAACAGGACTTTTGTGTCTCAAATGTATACCATGTACATAGCCACTATGTTCATATTATTGTAAGGTAAAGCAATTTTGCCAACATCCCATCACTCCTGCTAAAAATTGTACCAAAGAAGAAAGATAAAACACAAAGAATAAGTCAAATTAAAATATTTTTTAAAAAATACTGTTAAAGTAAGGTTGATAAATGGTGATGGAAGGAAAAATGGTTAAAATTTGGTTTTTCTCTTGCATTTGTTTGGTGTTTCTTTGTTTTAAATTCATAATACCTAGTCTAATAATCATATCCATTTGCAAGGCTATGTATGAAAATAATAGTCATGTCATGACAATATATTCCTGGAATATATATGAATATACACATAGCACATCTTTTCTGCTAAGTTCTGCTAAGTTTTTAATATCCATAATTTGTCAAATGCTGTGTGGCCTGTTTTAAGATCATATATTATGAAGAGTGAGATTTTTTTTTTGCACTTTAAGTAAGCCCTTGCTTACTTGTCCTGCTCCAAATTCACTCTTGCCTCACACTGTTTATTATTCTACTGCAGTTGCTTAGAAATGCAATTGAACTAACTCTTTACTGTCTCTACTTCCACTTCTTGTCCAAATAAATGACAATAAAATATATGTATCCATGCATTTACTGTTAAATCACAATATATGCATTATATATCTCATTAATCACCATTAGAGATAAAAGACTTCTTCAATTGCCTTGTAATGTCTCAATTTGCAATATAGGTCTAACAGACTTCTGTACCTTTTTATAGCTGAAGGCATATTTCAATACTACTTCTCAGTAAGAATTTCTTTCGAAGCATCAATGGTCCTCCCAGTGTTGTTTCTATTATCTTGATGGATGTGAGGGGAATTTTCCTGTCTTTCTCTAAATTAAATTTGCTCATTATTTTCCTCCTCTTTCTTGGACCATTGAGTGGTATGAGAACATTCTTGTCTTACTTTTGTCTGTTTTTCTGACAGTTCACTGTAACTGAGTTCTGGTGTAATTTTTAGGCTTTCTTCTCTTCCAGGAGTCAGTAATATATGGGGAGAACCTTTCCCTCCTTTTCCTGCAATCAACCTATCCTTGAAGACTCTTTATTTCTCAGTCCTTTATTTCTAGCTTGTGCTACCAAATGATGCTATGAAATCTCTTTTTGGCATTGCAATTGTGCAGGAATGACATAGGACAACCATCAATTCATCTCTACAGTCCTTCCTAGGGTAGAGATCTTTGGTTCTTCTTATTAGGCAATTTTTCCAGCGAAAGCTGTTAGCTCAAGAATTAGAATATATCTGGAGAAATGCACCTTCTTAAAAAAGAGAAGGAATAATCTATCCAAAACTGTTTAAGTCTGTTGACAGTCTAGTCAGAATCAACTAAAAAGTTTTCCATTCTACTTTCCACCAAATGCCAAATATTCCCTTCTGCAGATCAGACCTTATACACAGAAACCCTGACATAAAAGGACTACTTACACTCCTTGATCCTTATCAGAAATGCTTGTGCAACATTCCTGTCCAATCCACATTAAATTGGTTATATATTCATTTATCTCAAGAATAGGTCAGTATCAGTATCTTTATTTGCTTGCCTTTGAGTTGATGAACATTTCTACCTTCACTTCTTGGAAGGTATGCATTCACTCTTGAAATGAAACACTGTATTTTCCTTCCCCTTGAAGGTGTTTGCTTCTTCTCAGACAAGAAGAGAAGGCAAGAACCCTTTTTTGTCCAGTTTTGCTGTTTGGGGTTCCTTTCTTAGCCTAAAGGGAAAAAAATGTATATATGGTGCAGTAAAAAAGAGGAAATAATGAAACTCAGAGATTGCTGTATTTAACACTATAGCATTCAATCATTCTAGATGTCATTAAAATTATCAGTGTCGGCTACCACAAGCATCATGTCATGCATCATACTTTATGTTGCAAATGGTATTGTTAACAACAGAAAAGTTTGGTTTTACATGGCATGTCTTCCATCTCAAGTACTTAATTTTAACACTTGACACCTTAAGTCATATTTTTTCAAGTAGCTCTACAGTATGAGTGTGCCAAGACAATTAACTTCATTAACTTTTTATTCTTTCCAGATTAACAAAAGAAGGGAGTAAGAAATGAAAAACCAATTGTAATGTCGTTTGCACATCCTTACACTATGCAGAAATTGGAATGAAGCAGTGAAAATAATGGATTATGTGGTTTTGATAAAGTATAGTTGGCTACGTAAATCTGTGTAGATTTATTCATGCTACAAGCCAGTTGTTAAAGTGCTTCAGTGTACCTCTAGTGATGTTAGTGGTCTTAGCTTTCAGCACCTAGCCAATATTTTATTTGGCTTTTTCAAAAGTCCACCCTACAGATTCTAGTACAGCCAGAGTGTTTACATATTTCCAGGACTGTAGGTAATTTGTGATGATAAAGGGCATGCATGGCACAGTTTTCGTGTTATTCCCCCTGCTCCCTGCTGGTGTTTGGCCATATTAGCAAGTAGGAGTGTGATAATGACTCTGTGAAAACATTGGCAAAATGAATATTTGGCTAATGACTCTAAGGCCCTTATGCTGTTGTACACAGTACCCAATGTTCTTTAAAGAATTATGTTTTCAGATACCAGGAAGTCAGTAATTCTGACTTGCACTGTAAATGTTTTCATCTGTCCTTTAAAGATATGTTTGACTGGCACAAGAAAAAACAAAGTTATACCCCGAAAATTTTTCAAACACCTTTCTGTTGCGGTGGCTCAGCCCACTCGCAGGGTGAATGACATCAAGTGGGTGGATTTCCCCGCCCACGACAGTGACCCCGAGGGTGGTCTCGAGGATTGAGAGCTCTGCCCCTTGGGTGTCACCCCTGCAGACATCTCCTCCTCCGTTCTAGAAACCTCTCTGTTTCTGTGTTCCCCGTTGGTTGGTTTGAAATAGTTCCTCCCTCTCTTACTTGTTATTGGTACTACTTGTCTACTACTGTATTGGCTACTTGTCATCCCTCG
>VZRJ01012978.1:68877-101877 GCA_013397565.1 Ptilonorhynchus violaceus | reverse complement strand
CCCCGAGCCTCCGTGCGACTCAGGCGCCGCACGCTGTCAGCTGCAGCCTGCCGCTCACTCCACCACAAGCCGTCAGACTCGGTAGTCATTGTCGCTTCTTTGACCACCGCCAATAACACCGCTTCCTCAACCGCTGCCGCTGCCATGTTCACTGCTGCTTCCTGCCGTCGCCGTTTGCAGCCAGCCAGCATCAGCATTGTACGTCACCGATGCCACCGCTGGCTGCAACACACCAGACTGCCAATGTGGCCAGCCGGCACCCCCTGTGCGGGAGGCATTCACCATGATCCGGAGCTACTCCCTGTCACCCGTGACGCCTGACGACGACTACAATCGACCAGCCACCAACACAGCGCCAAGAGAAACATTGGCACCGTGCATCTCCAACACTGTCGCCTACTCCACCGAGCCATTCCACCAGCACGACCAGTCAGTGCCTGCCGACGATCGCTACCTGCGCTACTGGCCCGGAGACCAAATCAACCAACAGTCTGTACACGCGGGCCTAACGCAGCCGTCCAGCCGCTGTCACTGGCCCATTGCTAGTCCACCAGAACTACGTGTCGCCCCACGATTAGAGCCGCGGAGCGGTAAGTCTTTCCTGTCTAATATCCTTCCAAATTTTATTTTTATCCTTTCACTATCATTTCATTTTCCCAAGTTTCTTTATACAACGTTTCACCCCCTATTTCCCCCACACCTCTATTCCTTTATTACCTCTCCCCTTTCCTAAATAAATAACAAATTAAGCAAGTGCCGCCTGGAGACAAAGTCGGCACAAGTCAACAAACTACTAAAACATCTAACTTATACCTCCTCCAGGCAGTTTAAACCCCAAGCCATTAACCTCTCTTGTCTCTTTTTCCATGTGTTTTCCTACCTCATAATTCTTGTATCTATCCTATACCCCATACCTATATTATGTTTTTGTTAAGAAGAGGGGGAGTAGGGGAACGGAAAGTTAAGGGAAAACTATTTTATAATTTATTAACGATTTTGTTTTATGACCCCACAGAAAAGCTTAACCCAACCCTCACATATCATCAGAATAAACCACCTCTGCTTCCTTCGAGTCTGCTGGGTCTGCTGGACCATCAGAGCAGTCGGCAACATTGCTTAGATTGTCCCATTTAAGTCACCTCAGCCAGAGGCGTATGTCTGGATTAAAGATGATCTGTCATCACAAAATCAAAGCATCCATGCAACAATCATCAAAGAACTGAAAATCGAAGGAAAAATGCACTGACTTGGTAGACCTTTGGGACAGCCGGGGCTGGGTCCACTTAAAAGTGGACTGTAAAATATTCCGATAATTTTTATTGTGGGAAAGGTCTTCTTTTTTCTAAACAAAGAAGGGTGAGATGTAGAGGTGGCTGAGCCTGCAGCAGAGAATGCTGCAGTGTTTGAGCCAACCACAGGAGTGACCGAGCAGCCTGCCACTCCTTGTTCCGTTATAAGGTTCAGTTCTAGAGTGTTCTCCCTTACTCGGGCATCCCATTTATTCCTGTACCCTGCTCTTCCCCTTGCTTGCCCCTATTGGTTAAGGTTGTGTTACCCCGCCTTCTCTCCACCTCCACTGCCCCTGGGATAAAACTCTGAATCCTCCATTGTTCTGAGTTCTCTCCTTCCCTGACGATTCATGGAATAAACCTATTTCATGGAACACATAAGGAGAACCCCTCTGACTCTTTGCTTCAACTAAGTACACCTTTGTGTGTATGTGTGTGTGTGCACCGCCGAACGCGTCATGGCACCGCCGGACAAATGCTACGCCTTCGGGAAGGCTGCAGGGACCCCAAAATCCACCCCGGATTATTATTTTTATTTAATACAACATGCTGGTAAGAACTATTCGCAGAAAAATCAATTGTACCTCCCTGCTATGTTTGACAATAAAAGCTCTAATATCAAGGGAAAAAAGTTGCTTGTTATAAATGAATGTTTCATTTTTCATACTAGTCAGTCATTCTCACAAGGGATAACTGTTATACGTTTAAACTACACACTTTTTTCAGAATCAACATTTAAGTACCTGTGTGTACAGTAAAAATTAAAATCCAAAACATTGCTTACAATACCCAAACCTGACAGTGCCTGAACTTAGCAGGAGCCTCTGCCACTTTGGCTATGTAGGTGTCCGGTTTGTTCAGGCTGTGGCATGCTGCTAGTTTTTTCAATCTTAGACACCCAGTGCCATCTTTCCATGAGAATCCATCCAGAAAAACAGTGAACGAAAGCTTGGATCTACTGAGGGAATTCATATGGCATGCAATGAATATTGCTTAATACATATTCATAGGATCCACCTTCTCCAGTAATAAATTTCCTGATGTTTTCTCTTCAGTTGGGACTGAGGAATTGCTTTTACTCACCAAAGAATTGGGAGCTTTTGCCCTCTTTAGAATGACAGTTTATAACTCTGAGCTTCCTTTTGCCAGGATATTGTCTTAGAGAAGGGTTTTGTTCTCCCATAGTAAAGCAGGGCCACTGTGGCAAAATAACTCATCTTTTGTATGAGAGAGCAAATGAGCAGATGAGGTGATCAGAGTAGGATGATGATGATGTAACCTACTGCTTCATGTCATCTAAGAAATGGAAACCATGCCCTTTATCACCACCATGCAGCTCTTCAACAACTCTTCGAAGACCCTAGACTGTGGTTCCTTAGTAGACAAAGGGACTAAGCCATCCTATTCCTAGGAAAAGTCCTCTGAAACATTTATACTGTGAATATCAAGTCCTCAGCACCACCTATTTTCCTTGTGGAATTTGGGTCTTACTGACTTCCCTACAATATAGACAGATCAAAAACAATTTCTGGCTCAATCGTCAAAATTCCAATAGGGGTGGGTTTTAAGATCCTTTCATTTCAGTGAGTTTCTTCTTGGGTAGCTTTAGGCATCTCCTAAATTTGGGTGTAGTTTGTTATCAGCTATCCAGAAGCAGAGATGGCACTTTGAATTTTATGTTTATTGTGATGGGCTTAGAACTCAACTCATAACTCCTTAGAATGTATTTCTCCATTTTCTAAATAGATATAGATTTCTGGAATTGTTTCCTCGTTGATCACAAGACCTGGTAGCACAAGAGGACTCACTTAAATTATGTCCAAATATGTCGCATACATACAAAAAATTCTGTAAATTATAGTCTGTAAGTTGATATGCTAATAGGTAAGACAACAAATCAGTTGAACCTGATTGCTATATTAAGAACCCCACATAATATTCAATCTCTTATTTTAGTTTTAATTGCCACATTTTGAAGAAAATTTCATACAAACAACAAAAGATTGGCATTTTGATTGAATGTCTGAGTGAGGTCAGTGTATTTTTATCAGAGCCTCAGCAATGATTCATCCTTCTGTTGTCTCATTGCTTTCTTGTTCAGAGGCTTCTCACCTGTATTTATTTTGATATTAAACCAAAAGAAACAACCAGCCCATTTCCTTAATTTTCCCAATCCTGTTACATTACTGCAGGATGACTTCAGTAAATCTAATTCCTAAATATTCATAATTTAGCATAGACTTCAATTTACATTGATTAAATATACAAAGCAAAACCACAAAAATTTTCTGTGTCAATTTTCATTCACTAGTAATGGGTCAATTCTGAGTCAAAATTGAGAAGTTACCTTTCAAGTAATTGGATTATATTCTCTTTTTGTTACATAAATCTGATCTGTAAAACTCACAAATTAAATTACTTATTTCCTCTCCTCTCTGCTGGTACATTGGATTAATATACCTTCATAACCTTTTGACACCATTTCCCAGAGCATTCGCCTGGAGAAACTGACTGGTCATGACTTGGACTGGGACATGGTTGCTGGGTAAAAACCAGCTGAATGGCCAGACACAGAGAGTGGTAATGAATGGTGTGGCCAATGACAAGTGCGTTCCTCAGGGCTCAATCTTGGGTCCAGTCCTGTTTAACATCTTAGTCAATGATCTGGATGAGCAGATCAAGTGTGCACACAGTCAATTTGCAGGTGACACCAAGCCGGGTGGGAGTGTTGATGTGCTGGGGGATAAGAAGGTTCTGCAGAGGGATCTGGACAGGCTGGATCAGCAATAGTGTGTCCAGCAGGACCAGGGCAGTGATTGTCCCCCTGTACTCGGCACTGGTGAGACCACACTGCAACACTGTGTTCAGTTTTGGGCCCCTCATGACAAGAAAGACATTGAGGTGTTGGGGTGAGTCCAGAGAAGGGCAACGGAGCTGGTCAAGGATCTGGAACACAAGTCTTAGGAGGAATGGCTGAGCGAACTGGGATTAGCCTGGAGAAAATAAAGCTGAAGGGGGACCTTATTGCTCTCCACAAGTACCTGAAAGGAGGTTGTAGAGAGATGAGGATCAGCCTCTTCTCCCAAGTGACAAACAACAGGACAAGTGAAAATGACTTCAAACTGCGCAGAGAAGGTTTAGATTGGATATTAGGAAAAACACCTTCATGAAAAGGGTTGTCAAGCATTGGAACAGGCTGCCCAGGGAAGTGGTTGATTCACCATTCCTGGAAGTGTTCAAAAGACGTGTAGATGTGTCACTTAGGCATACGGCTTAGTGGTGCACTTCGCAGTGCTCAGTTAATGCTAGTACTCAACAATCTTAAAGATCTTTTCCAACTTGAATGATTTTATCAAAGAAGAAATAATAAAACTTCACAAGATAAGAATTTTCCCCTAAAAAATTCTCTTTCAAGGAAGTTGTCTTTCATTCTTTAGACTTGATCTTTCTATATTTTAATTATGAATTTCTACCACCAGGAAATGTGCCCCCAGCTGTATTTATCTATGCCTATATGTATGTCTATATCTATCTGTAGGTGTGAGTATAAACATATATAAAATAATTCTTTTTATGGTGTGTCACCTACACATGCTGCACAATTGTTTATTTAATCACCAATAATATAAAATTTAATACCGTTTTACCACTACAGACACAAAGTCCAGTCTCAGGTAAATTTTTAATAAGCATTCTGAGTTGGAGATTTCATACCCTATTAAAATATCTATTGCAATGCTTCTCTAGCCTTACTGTAAGAACATTTTCCCTGCATCTGAATCTTCTTTGCTAGAACTCAAAGCCATTATTCCTTGTTCTACCCTGAGTAAGAAAGAGGAGAAAAATAATGTTTTTCTTTTCCTTGCAGTAGCTTTTTGTGTACTTGAATGCTATTATAAAGTCTTCATTAATCAGCTTTTCTTCAGCAAAAAATAACTTATTCAATCTTCCTTTAGGATGCACGTATTCTAGCCCTTTTAATTGTTTATGGTTCTTCTTTGGTTCTTCCCAAATTGATCCACTATTTCTTAAACCTCTCCAGCTGGCATCTTCCCAATAATGAATGGAACAGGTCAATTATTTTTCATGTTGCTTGTGTTTGTAATACTAGGCTAAAATTTTGCCTTTTCTCACAGTAAGGTTAGGACATTTATTTATTTTTTGTTCATAAATTCCAGGCCCTGTCTTCAAGACCTGAGGCCTAGTCAGTGCACTGTTTATTATTACTTTTCTAGGTCATTTGACTTCACTGAATTGCATCCTATTTGTTTTGAGTAATTTCTTTATTTTGTTGAAATTATTTTAAATTTTGATCCTCATTACCAAAACACCTAAATCAATTCCAGCTTGACATGACCTACAACACTGACTTCCACAGGTTTGTAGGTATGCACAGTTTGTTCCCAAATAGTCTGCAGGAGCAACAACTACAGTCTAAAATTGCTAATGCTGAACAATCTCCCTATCCCTGGAAATGTTTTGGGAGTTCACCAGTTGACTGAAAACTGTTAGAATAAACATAGCTTATAGATGCATCACATGAATCCGCCTAATGTAGTATTGTAACTACTAGAATGAAGTTAACATTGAAGTCAACAGACAAATAGACCTCATCTATTAAACTGTATGTTTAGGAACCCTTTCTGTTCCAAGAACAGATGGTAAGTCTATGAACTTAATAGGTTCAGTTATCCTGTTATCCAGTATAATGCCAGTTATCCTAAAGAATGACTGTAATATTAAGAATATATATAGAATCAAAAAGGGATATATATTTAAGGGGTTTTCATCTGTGTTTAAATGGAAGACTTTACAACTCACGTACATGATCATGAGCTCAATTCTACATGTGAATCAGCTATAGATCACAAAAATGTTGTTTTCTAAAGGTAATCTGTATATATATGAGACAAAATTTCAAAGAGTATAATAAATTTTTGTAATTTAAAAAATCATATCTCACATAGATATGTAAAATATTCCACTGTATTTGTTATATATATTTGTACTATTTATGTTGGAAAATGGTGGAGGCTTTTAGCAGACATATATTTGAAATATTTATCCATCTCTGTTGACTGCTGACATTAGTGGCAATGTGATTTCCACCAGCTGTAAAACAGATTGTAGGATGTGTAGTTTCCTGTGCAGCTGGAATCTGAAAATGGGGCTGGAGGGCAAGATGGTAAGCTGGCAAACACACGGCTAAACATTGTACATGAAACATGCTGCAACAACAAACACTTTCTCAAACAGACAAAAAAGCTGGTTGAGCTTGTGTGAGAATAAATATTAAAGTTTTCATGAGATTTGTATTTAATTGCCCATTTCTGCTGCTCCTCCAGGGTTTCTAGAGCTGGGATAAATTCAGTAAGTAACTTTGTAGCCCACAGGTTGAAAAATCAGATTGCACCTGTATGTTAAATTTTAATTTCATCCATTTAAAAGAGTGCAAAACATATTTAATTTGTTAAAACGACTTAACAGAGTTCAAACAAAGGACTAAAGACTATGTTCATATTGTCTTTTCTAGATTCCTCAGTAGGATGATTAAGAACTTCTAAATTTAACATTTTGGATCTCCATAAAGGCAATGGAAAAATATATGAGAATCAGACCACTAATTCTGTAACTGAAGATGATTGTCCACTGAGCAGTGCTCACTTAGATCTCACTGTTGATGTTCCAATTGTTTGATGACTGAAATACCTCTGAAGTGAGAAACTTGCTTCCAGTTTCTGTATGTCCCAAGGAAGTTCAAATCTGCATATCTGAATACAAATCCACTTCCAGGGAGTTCCTAAATAATCTGCTGCCTATATCCTACTGAAATCAGAATAATGAGCATCCAAGAGCATTGGCACTAGAATGGGTACTGGAAAAAGGAAGCTGGGTGTGTAACCCACCAGTTAACTGGGGGGGTATGTAGGAATCTGAGGTCTAGTCCTGTCACTGTAATTTTTCTAGAGATTCTTCCATATAAAATGTAGACATTATCCTAGCAGCAAAGAGCAGAATGAGAGGCTTCTCCTTTGCTTCCTCCATCTGAAGAATCTTGCTTTCTCAAATCAACAGGGTTGGTCTCCTAGTCTGTCAAGCTTGTTAGCCACTGATCATGTCTCTCTCCTAAGAGTTAATACTGGTGGAAACCTCTTCAAACAGAGGGAGGCCTACAGTTCAAGTTTACCATTAAATAATAATTGAGATTTAATAAGGTTGGCTCTACTCTAGCCTCCTTTTCAAACAATGATTTTTTTTCTTTACTTAAAGGCACCTGGAATCAGGAGAAGACTTGCTATGTTTGTTTCTGTTTCATTTAAACATGAACCCCAGAGATCCAGGGAGGTAATTGACCCCAAGGAGGGACAAATTTCAGAAGCACGTACATGCTGGATTTGGCTGGAACAGAGTTAATTTTCTTCGTATCTAGCATGGGCTGTGTTTTGGATTTGTGCTGGAAACAGCGTTGATAACACAAAGATGTTTTTGTTACCACTGAGCAGTGCTTACATAATGTCAAGGCCTTTCGTAGCCCTCAGACCACCCCGCTGGGGGTTCATAGTAATTTGGAAGAGGGTGGAATCCTCGCTCAGACTTCCTTCTTAGAAACTAGTCAGAGCTTCAGTGATGATTTGATTATAGACACTAAATGTAAATTGAGTCATCACAAGCTGATTAAATTCAATGGAAACAAACAGAAAGCTAAGGTTTTTTTTTCAAGTAGTAGTTTGAGTCTATGTTATGAACCTTTAAAAACTTATAAAGTATTTTAAGTTCCATCCTTCCTTTTCCTACTACCAGTCATAGATTTCTGTTCCTTGCTTCTTCACTTCTTCATAGAATTTGGAGATACCATTACATGTGCCTGTAAGTTGCTAATTTACTTTACTTTAAACTGGATCTGTAAAACGACACTATTAGGAAAAAAAAATCTTCTTATTGTTGTTAGAAGACACTGAAGTCAGCTGGGGTCATTGATTAGAGACTTAGCTGTAACATGGGATAGGGAATTTCTTTTAAGCTGAATATAAAACTTTGTGATGCTTGCAGCTCACATCAAGAGGAAAACACATTGAGGATCCACAAAAGAAAAGCCATTTCATACAGAATATTGGGAATAAATAACAACCTAAAAGAACTAAGGAGAAAATAGAGTGTAGTGAAGACAGCTGAGCTACATCTTGCAAACTGCAATGAACCACAAAATGTTCATTCAAAAGCCATAAAAACCAAATCAAAAAGGAAAGGAGTAGAACTGGTCCTACACCAGGAATGAGGAAGATAATCTAATATGATGCTCAAACAAAGGAATATTTTATTTCTTTTCAGCAATACTGTTTTTTTAAGTATTTGTTTGTTACTGGGAATAAGGCTACAGAAATAGACTGAATTTGAGGAGCAAACACGAGTACTGCATTCTGTAGTCTCTCAACCTTGAAAAAAAGTAACAAGTGAAACTAGTACTCTTCTAGTTATGATTTAATAAATCACTCATTCTGGGATTTTTTGTGCATAACCACATTAGAATCACATAACCACATATTTATCTAATGTGAAGATTTTAGATCAAGGTTTAAAGGAAAGACAAGCTTCAGAGGAAGGATATAGTTAACAAGTACCTAAGCCAAAAAACTGAACAGAAACTCTAAAATTTGACTACTGAAGATCCTAACCTGAATTCTATGTCATGAGCCCATCTTTAATTGAAATTTATCTCAACAAGGGTTTAAAGAGGAAGGGGGCATGGAAGGCCAGTGTGGCTAATTAAGGAGTATGAAGCAATAAATCAATAGCACAAAATGCTCACAAACGAAAAACTGCTCAGTAGAGAAAGGAGGAAGTGTGACCACAGTGAAGATATAAGCAATCTTAAGAGCAGAGAAGTAAAAGAAGGGATAAGCTAAACAATACTTCAAAGCTATAAAACAGTTGGCTGTGATTACTGTCCTCTGGGACAATGGTTTGAACATACTATCCTGTATTTGTTTGAAGTTACAAAGCACTTTCTAAAATATTCTGAGTTTTTGTTTATGCCCATTGGGGGTTTTTTTCAGTATTTTAGACTTTATGTCATGTTTCTGGAGCTATTAAGCCTTTTTCTGAACACTTTTCAACTAGGTCAGGCAAGAGGTTAAAGATGAGATGAAGAACTAGCTCTCCATCCCACCGTATTTCTGAGCATGCACCAGTACCTAATTTTGATCCTTTAAGAAAACTGACTGACTAGGAATGTGCCAAGTGAAGCTGAGAAGCTCTGAACTGCAGGATTTCTAGGTTGATTTTTTTGGATATGAACATCTACAGTCTACTTTAAAGTTACACAATAAGGATATAAAATGTAATTTGTAATGTTAAACATAGAGTTTGGATTTAAAATGGTGTAGCGGGTTAACCTGAGGGGAGACCCCAGATTCCCAATAAAAAAAGTTCTTTAGAGGAATAAGACAGCAGAAAACAGGCTACAAGCTTAATAATAGTAAAATAGTTTATTTCACTAGCCCTACTAAGAATAGAAAGAATAACAATAGTAAAAATATTAAGGCAATACATAAAGATACATTTCTCTTCTCCCAAAAACCCACCAATGTCACCTCCTTCCAAACACAGGAAGTTAAAACAAAACATGGGATTTTTAAATGTCCTTCTTAATACAGAAACAAAGTCTCTCTCTTCTGCTACAACTCCATTTCAGGCAGCAGTCCCATCCGGGAAAAACTTACTGCAGTGAGAAAATCAGTCCTTCTTCCAAGAAACAGTCTATGGGGTGTGGTTTTTTTAAGGATGAGTTATTTCCAGTCTGGATAAAGGTAAAAGGTCCTTCTCATCAATCTCCGCAAATACCTCAGTATCTTCACGCTTCTAACGAGCCACTCCTCCCGTGGTGTGGGAAACAAACTCTCCATCCCCCCAAATATGTTCCATGGCTTATTGGAGGTTAGTTAAGTTGTATTTAAAGCTCACCAAGGCTTACAGAAGATAAAAGTCCCAGCTATATATTTGATGTATCTTTCTCTCCTCTGACTCTGGGGTCGCCATAATAGGTCCCCAGCTGCGTGGCCCCGTCATGTTATCTCTTATCCGTGCACCCAGGTCCTCTCTCTCTCTCTCTCTCTTTCTCTCTCTCTTTCTCTCTCTCTCTTGGAAGAAAGGCTAGTATCTCATGGTATATACCTGAAGAATCTTGATCTTAGAAAGTCCTCATTATCTCTCTAGGCGTGCAGTCTCTGATGCGGTGTTTTCCCGCAGCATAATAGGTCTCAGTTTGAAATGAACCCACGCCTCCAAAAGCTGTGGAGGGTCCCTCCAGGGTCTAGGGACCGCTGGTGCGGCACTGCCCAATGCGCATTTTTACTCCTGTCACCAGCAGAGCCAGGCAGGTGAGCCCCAGAGGGGCCGGAGCCCCCTGGGGAAGCTACAGCCCTCTCCCTCTAGTTCAGAGCCGAGAGTTAAAATGGAGAACACCCTGTGTCACTTCCTTCTTCTTCCTCCCCAATATGCAAATTTCGCTAGGCGAAAACAAGCATTCATTGGTCCAAAACTTTATCCGATTACAACCCATAACAAATAGGAAGCATCAAATGCTCACTGTGAGATGATCAGGGACATATAATAAAAAAGTCAGAGCTAGAGAATATATTGAGATAAGAAAATACTAAATAATGTCAATGTTTTCAGACATGGAATATGTTTCTGTCTCATTGTTCAATGTCTAAATTCCCCAGGAACTCCTATAATCCCTCAGATCATTCATTTCAGCCTCGTTTGGCAACACTTCGGTGTCTGAAAAGGACTTTGAAGCAGTAACTATATAAAATTCTTTTTATCTAATGATAGCTGACCATATAATGTGTTTCCCAGTATAATTCAAAGCACTTCATTAGCAATAATGATTGATTAAGGATGTGCTAAACTGTAATGATATGTCTTTAATATTGTGCCAGCATTGAATATTCAAGGTTCAATAGACCTCTAACCGCTCTTCCTCTCAAGCCATGCTTTCTTGTTATTGTATGGAAAAAGCCTGCTACAAAGTAGTCTAGTTTAGTCAAAGAGTCTTCTATGAAATCATCTGTTAGTCGAATTTCCATTTTTACCTCATGCATATGCCAGGCACGCTTGTCTTCCATTCTCTTATTTTCTAAAATAAAAGTATCTTTAAAACTAAAAGCTAGTATACCAAATGCCAGAGATGTTCATTTCTTCAGAAAAAGACATTATTTACAAGCACCGTATTTTCATAAATTGCAGTTCACTGTTTAACGTATGGACTATTTCTTTGCTGTTTCTCATTCCTGCTTTTACGATGTTAACGACAGTAATTTATTCCATTAAGGATATGTGAGACAAACATTAAAGAAATTAGTTGAAAAGATGCATATCATACTTTTCTACATATTCTCAAATTTTATCGAATGTCATCCTTTAGTAACCTGTTACCGACAGATTTTAATATCTTTGGTGGTCACACTGTATTTCGTCTATAAGGCAGCACTGACAGCCTTCCTGTAAGGAAATATGGACAGACCTCTGTATCAAACTTTCATAGACACAGCTTCTCTATTACCCCTACAGCTCTCTACACACATGTGGACATCTGATAGACCTAAACAGGACATAAATGGAGCATTTACACACTATCTTTCACAGAGTAACTTCAAAAATTTTATAGTATAGCTGTAAAGGAAGGAAATCCTCAAAGCAGGCAGCACGTATTGAAAACACAATAGGATTAAATGAAGAAACTATGGAACAAAACCAAGTGTGCTATTGAATACAAATAATGTAGCTCAAGAATCACTAGAAGCTGGGAGATTATGTGTGAGAAATATCATTATATGCTTGTTGTATTCTAATACTCTTCCTGGGTATCTGCTGTCAGCAACTGAGGAAGAATACCACACCTGAGGAACCTTGCCTCAGCATTGTTGTTTTGCTTCCATTGCACTGTGCAGACCCCAGGTGTGGCACTTAGCCACATGTACGTCATGTAGTGTATATGTAGTGTAAGGTCACTTTATTGCAGACAACCAGTAGTATGCTACCTGCAGGGATCAGCTCTGGATCTTTAAGAAATCCAAGAGCTCTGTTGACAGAGTTAGAAGATCCATCAGTGTTAGCTATATCCAAGGAGGGACCAGCTGTAATCCAGGGAGGCCAGAATGCCATCCTAAAGCAATTTTCTACTGATAAAATTTGGTTTCACTCATGTAAATCATTCTGTTGGCTTTTCTGGGGTGTCTGGATGTAAAAGAAAATAGAATTTGATTCTTTCTTACATATTGTGAGTTGAGTTCCACATCTGTGCTCTTTGAGATATTATACCATAAAATGCAAACACAAAGTTCTACACACCCAAGAATTATTACAACCACAAAATTAGATTTTACCCTAAGCAGAGCTGATGGCTCTAACTAACATGGCTAAGACTTGCCAGGCTACGGATTAACAAAATAGAAGTACTTGCAAAAAGCCCCCATTTTAAATATGAAAAAAAAGCCAGGAAAATTAAAATGGAAAGACAGATAATGATAATCTTTCTCTTTTGGTTTCATTAAACATATACTTAGCCACTTTGCCAATCAAAAAGTTTCAAATAGCATAGTATACATCAGAGAACATTATTCAGTTTTCAGAAAATGTCAGATATTTGCTAACTTTGTATAATATATCCTGCTTCTGAAAACATCAAAGAAGGCAAATGTATGTAAATTGATGGTATGGATTTTTTGGGTGCTTTTTGCTGTTGTCATTGTGTTTTTGATTTATTTTTATGTTATGTGGGTGTAATTCCCTGCCAGCTACATCTCAGTGTTACCTTTAATTCACTGTGTTAATGACACACTTTGGGGAAGTACACCCCAAAACAAACATCACAGTTAGCACAGAACCAGTTATTTTTTTCCTCCAGTTTCAACAGCATCTGTTTCTTGATATGAAAATCTGCATGGCTAAATTGTTGTGTCTGCTGATAAGCCAAGCTGATATCCAAATAATAAAAATAATCAAAGGTTTGCAGGCATGTAATTTCTCTCATATATTTCCCATTCTCTGTTCATTTTGCACCTATTTATTTTCTGTTCAACGCATTTAATTTTTTTTAAGAAAGAATATTTCATTGTAGATAATGCTTTACATTCAGGGAACTGTCAGATCAGAGAACCTTTCAAATGCATTATCAGTAATAGATATGTTTACATTTGTACAACAAATTATTATTGACAATTTTCCTCACGTGCTTATGGTAAAAGTGACCTCATGATTTAGGATTAGTACAAGTTAACTATGGGCAACAAAAAGAATTACGCAAACCTCTCAGATGTTGATCCTCTCTTCTATTCTCTTCTGCATTTGTTCTGAATAGTTCTGCACTTAGTTTGCTCAGCTGCCATTTCTTCTCTAGCAATTAAATTTTTTTATGAACGATTTGATAAATAAAACCTAGACGAAATACTGAGAAGAGCAGACCACAAATCCTTACATCATTATTAAAAATAGCAATAAACTAATCATAAAGTAAGACCATGCAATACCTTATAACTTATGAAAACAATTTTTAGACTCCATGTATTAACAACGTAAATTCAAGGAACAAATTACCAGACAGGAGTAAGTTGTACACGTTATTTTGCATTTTAAAGAATTAATAGACCTAAAAACATCATGGTCTATTAAGCTGGTTTATTAATGATAAGACATCCACTTATCTTGCACAGTATTTTGTGCAGTATCTTGTGTGCTAATTAAAATTGTCTGAAATAGCAGACTTCACCACATTTAAAAAGCAGAATAATCTTGCAATAAACAAGTATGTCTAATGCTATATTGTCGGCTGTAACTGGCCAAATTAAAAATGTGAGTAGTAGTAGAATGAAATAGTTAGGAGAAAAAGATATTTTCCTGTAGTAGTTTAGAATCTTAGTTTAAAAATATAAAAGTAAAATTAGATCTGATTTCAAAGGTTATATTTGTGTTCAATTATATTTAATGTGGAGCTTGTAGCTCTTTAACTCAAATATCCAAATCTCACAGACAGACTTACATAAAAGGTAAATCTTTTAACCATAAAGAGTTAATGGAACGGAAATCTTACATTGATATCTGTGGATTCAACTGAAGGGAATATTGCTCTCTGTACATGACAGAAAAACTGGATATTTCTAAAATTGATTCAGTGGTACATTCTCTTCTGTACATTAGTATGTTAGTAAGAATTGGCTTGGTAAAACTAGAAAGTTCCACCTTTATTTTTGAGAATGATCTGAGTTATATGTGCCAAGTTCAGGTTGGGATGTAAAGATTACAGTTCATAATGTTCCAGACGGAAGGCACACAACAAGCCTTCACTTTTACTGGGCACCTATTCAAGCCTTATGCTAGGGGAAAACCTTCTTTCTGCCTATGTTTAAGCAATCGACAAAGACACTAAAGTTTAAAACACAGGTTCTTCAAGTTCCTTCTGTGGTCAGGAAAGGCTTCCAGACAAGTCTGTCTAAGGTTTCAGTTCTCTAGAGACTTTTCTGCTGTGCTATTTCTCTCCACCCTGACCCTAGGAGGATGACAATCCTGACTTGGATGTTCCAGTTCAGCATCTAAATTATTTTGGATAAATGTGACCATCATGCCATAGATAAAGCATATGCCAAGAGGAGACCCTTTATTAAACAGTATCTATTATCTCTGTTCTATCTTTAGAGGCATAATAGGTTAACTAATTCTGCCACACTGCCAATACCTTTCTGCGGGTGTCCTGCATTCAGTGTGGATGGAACCAAAGGACTTGCTGACCTACTTGCCCAGAGGATCTCTTGTTAATCCTTATAAAGTTGTGACTGTGTAAGCAAAGAGAAATTTTTGATTACAGGGAATGCTAGTATTATTAACTTTTAAGACAAACAGAAATCAGGAGACTTTCATAATAATTAACTCTTCCAGCCCCCATGCATGCTCCAGGTTCTTATTCTTACTTCTCCAATGGCAGATGCCTACATGGCCTTCAGGGTCAGACAGGTTTCCCAGGGTTTGTCTGCTGACAACTTGTCAAGCTGGTTCATAGCTAATAATTTGTGGGCATAGCAACCACAAAACGATGGAGTTTTCAAGTTTGGGTCAAGTTAGGTGGGGTGCCAGCAGAACTGCCACCTTGGCAGTTCTGCAGTTCTTGGCGCTGACACCAGCCAGCAGGATTGAATTTAACTATCATCAAATTTGCAAAGGTTTTCTTGCATCATGACTAATCACAGGAAATAAAGAGATAAATATAGATATTTCTTGTACTAAAAGGTGTTACTGGTTTCTGTGAATGGGTCTTTGATCAACAGACAATAACAAAGTCAGTTTAAACAAAACACATCTAGTTCAGCTTTCTTTACAGATTGACAGCTATAAAAATTAACAAGACACCTAAAAAACTTAGCCAAATATCAGAGTCAGGACAAAGACGAGCTACACTTTGTGAGAGGTTTCCCTTTGACTAGGTGCAACCAAAGATGCGTGAAGACTGTTGGAAGAATGCACACCCATGAGGAAAAAAGGGTGAAAAGCAGTCATGCACCTGGTTCAAAGAAGGGTGCTCTGAGTGTTCAAAACTGACTGAGAAGATGACCAGAGAAACTAAAAGCAAGGTCCTTTTCCTCTTGTACTCAGGGGAAACAGGCTTTGTGCATAGGACAAAGAAAAATCCCATTTTTGTCATTCATTTATTCTCAAAATGAAGACAGCCATGGGAGTTCCTGTCTACTGAGTATCAGCTCAAAAAAGTAATGAATAATGGAAATTACAGAACTCTCACTAGGTTGTCTAGAAAATAATTCAGTAGAAGTATATGATTTTCACTCAGTGGAGAAAGCAAATTATTTAGTACATACTATTAAACATGCTATGATTTGAATCTTCTTTTTGAAATAAAATTCTGCTGAAGG
Source organism: Ptilonorhynchus violaceus (assembly GCA_013397565.1). Classification (NCBI taxonomy): domain Eukaryota; kingdom Metazoa; phylum Chordata; class Aves; order Passeriformes; family Ptilonorhynchidae; genus Ptilonorhynchus; species Ptilonorhynchus violaceus. Next base: position 85,670 of record VZRJ01012978.1, on the reverse strand, counting down.
TGGGCAAATTACATGGGTTGTTTTTAATCATACTTAAATAACATTAGCTTACTGATAAAGTTAGCTCCCTGGAGATCAGGAGATCTTTTTTCCTCCAACAGAAGCATCTTAACTATCAGCTACTTTAACTACTATTTTCAGATGCTACTTACATATTCACAGAGGATCTGAAAAGTAATTTTTCTTTATGTTAGTACAAATGAAAGATAGAGCCAGTTCCTAGACAGAAAAGCTTAAAATAAATCTACACTGGTGATATGCTCAAAATTTTGTCAGGTTACATCTGTGTCAGCAAAATAACAATGTCCAGGTTCATTTTCCAGTCCCAAGGAGAACTGGCATGGTTAGGCTACATCTGTATTGTTAAGCTGACTCCAGGACAGGAGGATTCTTTACTCATAAATTCTATTGGGAATATTCCTTTGTCTATGCTACCTACTGAACTACTCCCCAAAATTGTTTAGCAAGGGAATTATTTAGTAAAAACCAGCTGAAGAACAAATTTTACCACTTTGAATTGTGGACATTCAAGTTCCAGTGCCTGGACTCAGGCATTGGCATTGATGACAATTTGGATACATTTTGTCATGGAGAGCTTAGGTGAGATCTTTCTTTAATTTTTTAACCAACAGTTTGCTCTTCCAAGCCTGTATCCAAATGTATAGAAGAGATTTATTTTCAAATTAAATGGAGTAATGTTGGGTCTGAAATGTGTCTGCCATCAGCATGCTGGAAACGTTTCAAATTCTTCTCAAATAGAAACATGTTGTAAGCTTCCCATAAGTTGATGGTACTTCCATCTTCATCTGTACTCTATCTAACCATCAATAATCCAGGAGACATTATTGCCTTTTGTGTTACTGCCTAACACAGAAACTCTGTGGGTTGTGAATTTTTGCTGTCAGCCCAATATATAATCACTTTGGATTCCTTGCACTTTTTAATTTTAGACCTCTGCTGCCTCTTTTGTAAATAATCACTCATAAAATAAAAAGAAAATTAGAGGGTTTATTTTCTTATTCACTCCAGATAATGTAAGCTTGTCACTTGCACCCATGGAAGTATGCTCAATCCATCAATTTTATCACCTAAAGTTTTAGATCCCAAAAGGAAATACACTACTGGAATCAGCACCATCTCCATCTGTGCCAGTACTTGATAAGGGGAGATCTCCCATGGCTGGTTTATTTAGCTCACATCTTTGTCAGAAGTAAACTAGGGCCCTTCAACTAATTTGATAACAGTCCTTTGTTTCCTGGGAGCAATATAAATGTGAGAAATATGTGGGTGATAGGACAGTTTATAGTACTCCTTCCTTATAGTTGAAACTACTGACAAAATAATTTTTTTCAAGTTGCTCCCTAGAAACTTTGTGCCATCTCTTGTCTCACTGAAGAAAAATTTCCAGAATGCCTGGGTATGAACCAAAACCAACTGGCTCTAAGTCAAAACATTTAGAATGTTTCCCAATTTTTTTAAAAAACATTTTAAGAAAAGGCAATTCCTTGTGCTTAACTAGACCCACTGACACATTTCTGCAATTCTAGTTTCTGGTACTGAAAAAGCCTTGAGGCTATGAGCAAGTTGAAGAATTTAGAATGACCCTAAACTATCTCTTGCTCTAAGAACATTGCTGAACTACTCTATACTCATCTACTTTGAGTTAAAGTGGTTGATCTGTCTAGTCATGCTCATGAATCCATGGAAATATTCATGTGATGCTGCACTACATGCCTTTCTTCAAATACAAATAATTCTTTGTGTTTCATTCAGAATTACATCAAACTTCCAGGGACCTCTAATGACAGGAGCTGTGCACATTCAGACTATAACTGGGCTTATATTAGTGCATCAAAATACAGTTTGGACATGGGTGTCCCGATTTGAAGAGTAAAATAGTAGTAATAAGTAGTATCAATGCAATTGCTAGAGAATTGTGTCTGGAATACTAATTTATTAGTATAGGCCTAGCCTCACTTTCATGATAAATACCACTTGTTTACTCAGATGGAAGCTCCCACGAAGGGCTGTGAGCTGTTGGCAATGGTACTTGGCCGCCTGCCTTGAAACACAGTGGTTTTCTGTACCAGCACTTATGATGTGTTACATTTAAACATCACCCCTGTGAGCACCTGACCTAGACATAGCTAAGTGACTCCTCCACGTTCTGAGGAGGCAAACTGAGCTCAGGAGAAAACTTAATAGGTGCTGATTAAGAGCAGCATCTGTTCAAGCTTTTCCAGCAGCCTCCCCTGTGTGTAACCCTCAACAGGCATCCAGGGAATGGAGGCTTTGATGAGCAGCTGAAATAACACGGCACACAGTCATAGCTCTCTGCTTCAAGGAAAGAATATACTTTCAGAAGTGAAGAATATATTAAAATGCTCAGGCTTGTGGATTCCTCTTTTTTTAATGCACCACATTGCCAGACTGGTCACAGTCCTATAGTTCTGAGGTGCAAAATGTCCAGTGTGTAAGACTTGGAATTGGGAGACATGAGTTTGATTTCCAGCAGTGTGAATGACTTTCTTTGGGTCATTAGAGAGGTCTGCACATCTCTCTTTTCCTGTTTGCCCTCCCACATTTTTCTTTTGTGTCTGTTCCCATAATAATGTCTTCAGAGATGACTAGTTTTCTTTCAATTCTGTTTCTTTGTGTTTTCTAGGCTACTGTGGTTTTCTTTTAAGTGCTGCATTTTGGAATAAGAACAAGGCAGTTTGTTCTAATTTTCAAGGGCTATGATTTATTACCTCCACTGCCTAATTTCATTTAACTGAAAACTCAGTCCAAACACAATGCATATAGTACTTGCCACAGAAAACATCAAAGGCACTTCTCTTCCTCATGAAATCCATCCTAAGTAAGTAAATAGTGTGTGTTCCAGCAGGAAATAAATATTGACAAAACAACCTGTGATATGGATGACAGGACCTGCAGCTGGAATCCACAGGAGAGGAAACCAACAGCTCCCTGCTTGCTTCTCAACTACTTGTAGGCCATGGCTCAACCATTATCAACACAAGATCTGAGTGCTGCTGGGTCACCTGGCAGTATTAGCTGCACCCAGATGAAAAATAAGGACATGAATGCAGTTCTGATGATTCTGTGATTCTATGTATTGGGTTGTTTATTAATGTTTTATGCTAGCTCTGAAAAATTGATGATTCCTGACCTAACTTAGAACTCCTCAAAAAATTGTGAACACATTTGAAGTGTTTGTACAGATTGAGCTTTTCACATCAGGTGACTATGAACATTTTTATCATGTCCAGTTCTGAAAGCAGATTTGCCATTGTATTGAGCCAGACAAGAAGGAACTACAAAGAAGGTGGAAATGGGAATGGGCTAGTTGGGGAACTATAGAAATATTGTCTAAGCATCTAGGGCTGAGGTTAGCAAAGCCAGACGTTAGCTGGAGCTGAAACTGGTGAAGTCCATGAATGAAAATAAGAGTTTCTTAATGTACAGCAGCAGTAGAAGGAAAACAGAAAAATGTGGGTTAGCTGCTCAATGTGCTCACCTAATGGCAAAGGACACAGAAAATGCAAAAGTATTCAATGGCATTTTTCTCATAGTCTTTTCTGGCAAGCTCTGCTCTCAGGTCTTTTGCGTCTAGTAGGAGAAGGTGTGAGAATGACACTATTTATAGCAGAGGAAGATACAGCTAAGGAAGTCTTAAATAAATTCAATTATTTGGGATAGGATGAGTTCAGTGATGCTAAAGGAACCAATTAATTTCATTGACATTGACTGGCAAATTTCATTTCTCTATCATCTTTAAAAAGTCATGACAATCAGAGAAGATTTCTACTGACTGTAAAAATGAAAAATGTTGCATTCATCTTCAAGAAGTGCAACAAGGAAGATCCAGGGACAAATATGCAAGCCAGGAACCTTCCTCTGATGATACCAGTTGACATGTCGTGGCTCATGTCAGCAGAGATAAACTCTTCTCTTGGAAAACAGGCGGTGTCTTGAAAACTGTATTTTGGAAATGGTTCCAGCCCTCATTTAACCTCCAAGCCATACTCGGGCACTGCAAAGGTTTTTCTTAGTTTACTGTATAGATACAGCCAGTACCAGTAGAGAGGTAGTCAGGAGACCCAAAGCTGAGAGCAACGTAGTGGTGACATAGCTAGCCTGTGACCCGCTAACTCAGGACCAGAGAACAGTCCCTGGCCCTGTTTAAATAAATTAGAGATGTATTCATTGCTTCACTTATTAGCTAAACACACGCATAGGCACTACAGGGGCAAGGACATAGACAAGCAGGTTGGAAATGCTTTGCTCATCTGAAGTCAACTTCTACTCTAAGCAGCAGAACTTTTCTCAAACTGGTCAACAGCTATTTAGCAGAACATGTGAAGCAGAGGTGAATAACTGAAAGGTGCCACCATTGGTCTGCAGTACATCTCTGTATGTGTAATATATTTTCCAGATGTCTGTTCAGACAACAATTAATTCTAAAATGAAAATTAGATTATTTGAGTACTGCAGTTTTGAGTACTTTGTTAATCTTTAATAACTCATGTTTGATTTGTAGATTACTGCTTAAAAAATGTTTGTCTTACAATAAAAAATGCAAACAGAAGTCAGCAGAGATAACTGTAAGTTTTTCAAAAATTATATAAATTCTGATACAAAGTGAAACTTCCTCAGCATTCAAGTTTGGTATTGTTTCTTAAATGTGAATTTAAAAAATGAGGTTTTAAATTTTTTTTTTTAACTGGGTATGAGTGTCTTTCCAGCACAACATTATTCACAGAGCAAATCTAAAATTTAGGTTCAAAAACTGGTCACTAGGAGAGTTGTAGAATAATAGTTCAGTATGTAACAACAGAAAATGCTGCAGCTTGTAGACCAGCAAAGAAGCTGTTTCTTAGGGCATGGGGAATGGCAATATTTAAAGAAAAGAAATAATCAATATGTAGGAAATATACATCTTCAGGCTGAAAGAAAAAGTATTGAAAGTCACAGGATAATACAGCACAGCATTACAGCAATACAGTACAACCCTACGTTGTAATGCTGTTTGCAATGGCAGTGATGGCAAAAGGAGGCATTTGGCTGCTAGGTAAAGCATATTCCCTCTTAACTGTATTCCTTCTCACAGAGTGGAAAAGTATTATCTGACTAAGCTGTCTCTAGTAGAGTGAGGGAACAGTTTCTGTATAATGAATTAAATACTAGTTTCCTAGGAGATGGATTGATGTACAGGAGGCAGTGTGAGCCTTTTTTCTTTCCATCCAGTGTGCTCTCAACCTCCAATGGATCTAGGAGAAGGAAACTTTTTTCTGTGCAAATGTCTTGAATTACTGAAGAGCAATTTAGGACAGTTTCCAGGTCACATAGGCTAGCCTCTCATATTCCCTGTAGAAGGAGAGCTGAGTAAGACCCAAATACAGGCTTTAAGAATGTATGTATTACTATAATTCTGTGAGGTTATCTTGCCTACCACACAGGTACAATTTTGGGGGGGTTAATCTACATATCTGAGTTGAAATTTTTATGTTCTGACATGTACATTTGTTCAGCTCTTGCACTGATGCTTCAACAGAAGATGAAACCTGTTTTCTTAATTATTCACAGAAGTTGCAATTTTATATTCAAGATGGAATATACCTTTCTTAAGTTGTTTTGAAGATAATAATGTAACTTGAAAAACACTCAGTTAAACTGTAATCATGCATCTTCACTGTTATTTTGTGACAACAGGAGATATATAGTTTATCTGTGTACAATTGGCTTACTTACAGTAAGATGGATTTGTGGAGAAAAGAAATTTACCTCATTTTAAAGTGCATGTTATTACAATATTAGTGGATTCCACAGTGTGTTAATTTATGGGCAATAGGATTCCCATGGGAAACTTCAGAAATCTCACATTATTTCTAACACAGAAAAGCTAAGCCAAACCTTTAGTTGTAATTAGCAGTGACAAGCCTGTATATTCTTGTTGTCTGTATTGGTTATGAGACCTTCTAAAAGGTAGTTAAAATTTTTACCTCAATTAATTTTACTGTCTATTTTTACCTTGTTGAAAGAAAAGGTGTTGGATCTATTCTTTATTTTCGACTACCATTTTCACTCGGTGATTCCTTCTTGTGCCATAAGTTAGAGCAGAAACATGCAGTTTGCTTTCCTCTTGCTTTTCATTTTTTGACACGCTTTTACTGATATTCTTTCTGAGTTGTTTCCTATGGCAAAATATTCTAATTTTTCAAAGAAATTCTCATTGTGCTTATCCTCATCACCTTTTTTACAAAGATCTTCAAAACCTGTGGTGTGCTCTTTGAGTGATAGATTCACTCACTAGCCCTTCCAAAGTATTACTGATGAGACAACAACATTGATCTACTTAATGATACTCTACTGTTGTATTATTCTCCAAATTGTCCTTTCTCCTTGCACATACATATTAATTAGAGACCTTGTGGTAGTTTAGCCTTGTGGAATCCCAATTGGTTAAAACAGCTGATGGAGAGCTAGTTAAACCAGTGATGTGGCTTAGAAATGCCTCTGGGATGACCTATTTAAAAAAAAGAATCCAGAAAGTGCGGTCTTTTTTCCCGTGCCTCTCCCGCGGGGAGGGACAGTCCCGGGACCAGGCCCTCGGCCCTGTCGCATCCAGCCGTGGCCCGGGTGAGCCGGCACGGTGGCCACAGGAACTGAAGCCGCTGGGGAAGGGACTGCCCTGGAGCCAGCTGCGGTGAGAACAAAGGGCGAGCAGCGGCAGCGGGGGCGGCCCCTCTGCTTCGGTCGGCACGGTGCAGCTGGACGCCAATACTGGCCAGAGAACCACTTGTGGCCGGTGAGAGAGAGAAGCAAGTATTATCCCTGATGTGGATCCCATAAGATTCTCCTGCAGGTACTTCTGCAGATATTAATTTCTCTTTCAAGTCAGAGAGAAAGGGAAGCAAGTCACGTGAGGGGAAGAAACACGGAGACCGACAGGTTCAAGTGAGGAGAAGGAGGAAATGCCAGACGAGACACCATGTTACCATCGGAGCTGATTCTTTCTGTAAGCTGTGGTGAGACTGCGATAGAACCAAACTATATTTCTCTGCAATTCATTAAGAAGCACGTGACATTCACGCAGCCTGGGAATAAGAGCACTTTACGCCATGAGCAGCTGATGATAAGGCTTTTGGAGATTTTGAAGCAGAGAGGGAGACTTTACTTTTAGGCTGGAATAACTTGTCCTTAAAAGCCTAACACCATTGGACTTTCTTGTGACAGAAAGAGTGTCTTGTGGGAGAGAGATTTTCACCACCACAGTGTCTGGGCGGGCTGTGGTGTTTTGTGAAGGTTTGGAACCATGCTGAAGACACTCCGCAGGGGGGCTATCTTCCGTGGAATGGATCCCTCAGCACAGCAGAAGGAACTCTTTCCCATAAACGGCAACAAGGACTCTTAATTATAGTGACCAAAAATCCCATGTTTGTTTCCCTTTGTGTGATCGGTAAGAAAGGTTGGGATGTATTCGGAAGAGAAAGAGATTTGCCTTAATTTTCATTATTCCTTTTCTTTTAATTCTATTAGTAATAAAATCTTTTTCACTATAACAAGCTTTGTGCCTGTTTTTTGCCATGTAGTTTTCCGTTTTCCTCAATATCCATATTTCTCCTTATGAAAATAAATGCTAATTTCCCTACAGAATAACCTGTTGTGGATGCGCTGGCATGTGTCCAGCGTAGACCCACGACAGACTTTCATTGAACTTTAACAACAACTAATAATATTGGGTGCACTTGTAACAGCTTGTTTTTTGGTGTAGATTCTCATGATCCAGCTCACTCTTTTTCTCTAGGAAGAACAATGAAAAATGAAGGAGCAGTTTATAAGTCCTGTAAAAAAAAATACATATATATTTACACAGATTATAAACCAACTCTGTTTAGGTTATTGTAGATGTGAGTAGATGTACTGAAGCCAGAATAATTTGTGGTTGTTTTTACACAAATTGAATGACTAAGCAAATTTACAGAAAGGAAACAAAATAGCTAAAGGAAGGAACAGATTTTTCAAGTTCTGACATTTAGTTTGGACTTAGTGGACTTAGTCTGGATATTTTCAGTGCACCAGTGCCAGGATTTATGTAACTCATATAAATTTAGGTGTTCAACTCACCATCCTTCACCTCCTTCACTTATAGCACCTTAAATTTATGTTTTTACGGACATTCATGCTAAGGAAGTTCTGTGAACTCAGTTTGTAGATGAGTAACTAGAAGATGAGGTTAAGTGATGACAGAGTTTTCTATAGGTGGTTGCAAGCAACTGACAATGATGTGTATAAACATACAGAATACTCATAAAGTTGGAAATGCTAAGAGTTCAGCTGTGCTTCACAAGAAATGGTCTTTACACCTAACGTTTTGAAATCCAAAAGAAAATGTCACAGAAGAAACCGTGAAAAATATCTGAGAAGGTCTAAGGAAAAAAGTGAATAATGCTTTTTCAAATTATACTTTTCCAAGCTCTGCTCATGCTTTGCCATGAGGTACTTAGGTCCTTAGTTGAAGATCTTGGTTAATCTGATCCATCTGAACTTAAACTGAGACAAGGATTCCTTGTTTGCAAGCTGTTCTACAACAGTAAATGAAAAATGTGCAGCCAATATAATTACATTTTAGAAGAGGAAAGAATGACAGACTGAAGGTCTTGTTTATAGCCTGAAATCCCACAGAAGTGGATTATTTATCTCCACAATCACTGGAAGAATTGCACAGACTAAGACATCCCCATGCCCAATGCCTTCCTGAAAGAAACCTAAAGTCGCAGGTCTGCGACAATCTCCCCATTCATACTCATCACTCAATGCATATTGAGCACTGCCTCACACTTGCAACTTCACAGAAAAATAAGCCTTTCTCCTTTTCAGTGTTGGTGCCTCAAAATGTAACAGTATTGTGAGAGATTATAATAGTTTGTTTAATAATACGACTCTGGCAGCTGGAAGCTGGCTTATAAATACAAGGAAAAGGCAAGGAACATTCCTGTGCTGATGGGTTTCTGTCTGATGGCCCAAATCAACAGTGATGTCTGTATTCTCACACATCTGAGCCCATTCAGGCTCCTGCCAACCCCAGTGTGGTGTTACACAATAGGTGGGTAACTCTGCATAGGCTTGGTCACAGGTCTGATTCTTCCACAATTGCCTTTACCAGTAGTAAAGATGGTCCCTAAATGTCTTCTTCCTTCACCCCTCCTCATAGATAGTAGCCTCTTCCTGCAAAGAACGCACACATCTTTACAGTAGTAAAGGCAGAACTATAATTACCTGAGGGTCAAGGGTTGTCAGGTGGCAAAGGGAAGAGAAAAACATGCCCATAATAATAAGTAATAGTATTCTCAGGCATGAGAACTGAAGCTAGATTTGTCTTCTAAAATGCAAGGTGACTTGACTGAGACAAAAAAATATGGGTTTAATTCACTAAAATGTTCATCTGCTGTTCAGGCTGGGCTAATTTCTACAGTATAATGTTGATATGTATCTAGAAATTTTAACGTTTCCTTTTCTTTTTGACATTTTTTGGCATTTTATTTTATTTTCTTCTCTTCTTTTTGCAAGATAAATTATTGGCTTACAGCGTTTATCAGAGTAAGTACCTGAGCAAGCCACTGTCTAATAGGACATTGGGTAATGATAATATTCTTTAATGCACAGCCAGTCAAGGTAAGACTTATTGAAACATGCAACTGACAGTAAGAGACAAAACCAGAAAACATTAACTAATACTTGGAAGCTGGAGAAGGCCACTAAAGGTTCCAGTTTTAGTAATTCTGTAGCACACACAACTTGTGTTATTCATTTATTTTTGGCCCAGCATCATCTTGCAGTCAGAACAATCAAGGTCTTCACACTGATTTGGTGTTGAGTTTCAGACTTTTCTCTAACAATATCTCTAGTATACATACTTTTTAGAGATGCAGTAGCAAACTGCAGAATAAAAACAAACCAATGCGGTCTTGCTGGCAAAACAGTGTGCTTTTGCCCCATTTGAAGAGCAGATGAGGGAACTAGGGTTGTCTAGTCTGGACAAAAGGAGGTTCATGAGGGACATTACTGCTCTATACAACTACCTAAAAGGACATTGTAGACTGGCGGGGTCAGTTTCTTCTCCCAGGTGACAAGTGATAGGACAAGAGGAAATGGCCTCAAGTTGCCCCAGGGGAGGTTTTGATCAGATATTAGGAAAAATTTATTCACTGAAAGGATGAGCAAGCATTGGAACAGGTTGTTCAGGGAAGTGGTGGAATCATCATCCATGAAACATGTAGATATGGTGCTTAGGGACATGGTATAGTGGTGGACTTGACAGTGCTGGGTTAATGGTTGGGCTGGACTATCTTGGAGGTCAGTCTTTTCAAACCTTAACAATTCTGTGATTCTATGATAAAATGTATAAGAAATTCTATGTTTTCTTTTGAAATTGAATGCCATTATGTCTTCAATTTCTGATGCAGAAAACTTGTTTTTCTGTCACAAGAAACCTTATAACAATAAGGAAAATTACTGCAAAGTTCTGCATGTTGCAGTGCAAAGTAGTGTATAGCCACCTACAAGCTCATTGAATGAATGAGAAAAATATTCATTCAGCAGTTCATTAAAAACAGGAGGAAAGTAAGCTCTTCCCCGTTATCTAACTGAAATATTTTATTAAGCTAGGAAAAAGAAAGAAACATAGCGGGTATGGAATAAACTATCAAGGCACCATTAAAGTCTTTAAATGCCATGTGAAAATATACGTACTTAAATAGAGTATGAAATCACACCTTAAGAAACAAAATAGCAAGGAGTGGAAAATGACATGGAAACAAATTATTTTGATGCTTTGTGAACTATCCTCATGACAAAATACTTCTCCTTTGTTCTCTGAAAACTTAACATTAAAATAGAAATCTTGAGAGGTCATATTATAGAATAGTAGCAATAGATTATATAAAATCTTTGAGTAAAGATGACCTGAGAAATGTTCTCAGTACCATAAATAGGGCTAGACAGAGTGCAGTGTCAGTATGTGTCTGAGAAATGGCATAAAAAGCAGAGTTGGTTTATTAGGAACAGGGGAAACTTTAATAAAAGGTCAAACTGACATAAGGCCTGTAGTCTATGCAAGGAAAAAGAAATCTATTGATGAAACTTAAAAATGGGTAAGTTTTTAAACTAATTATCTGAAAGCCAATGTGCTGAAAAGTGCACCATTTGAGATGATTCATCTGGTAGTGAAGCTACAGAATGCTGTACTCAAACAAAGTATAGTATATAGGACAAACCAAACAAAATTCAAACAAGTGACAGAAAAAAAAGAAATCCTGAATGAACAGGACCTTAGTTAAACAGGTCAGAGATGATTCAGGGCACGAATATAAAAGGTAACAAAGTTTTCTGTTATGCTAAATTGAGTAGTAAAAATAAAATGATTGCTGAAACCGAGATAGTTTCGGGAAGGACTTGACTGAAGAAAAGCACATCACAAGTGGTATGGAAAAACTAGAAAGGGAAATACTCCATTTTCTACAATGTATGAGTGATGCCTTAAGGATTAGCTTTTGGATTTTTCTAGCCCTGCACTGTACTAGGGTGTAATTCTGAACTCCATATTATGTGCTTCACATTCTTGTTAGACAAAACATTCTTCTTAGGCCTGGAAAACAAGGTCACTATCCTAGGCCTAAGTATAAAAAAAAGTGAATTGGGAGGGGGTGAATGGGGGAATATTACCTCATTACCTGGAACTGTAATTGGACAACTAACTTCTGATAAGAAAATGTACCAAACCTATGTCTGGGGGGGAAAACTCGTGATTGGGGTCCATCTTGGTCTAGCCTAGCATTGGCAAGGCTCTGTACCAGAGGTGTACCACCCGAAGGCCTTCAATAAATTAATACTTTTATTCACTAACTTTGTTCAGTCTCTGTTTCAGGTACTCCCAATTTTAGGCATCATGAGCAACAAACCAAATAAAATTTTTCAGGAACACTTTTAAAGGTAGCAAAGGAGGAACATTGTAACAAGCTGTGGAAATCATTGCTTCTAGTTACAGTGGAAGCCAGAGGTTCAAATGGGCTCAGGAAACAATTAAGCAAAATTGCTGGGAAAAGCATGTAAAGACCTATTCATTAGCCAGACATAATGACTTGCCTCAGGAAGCTGCTAACTTGCAGCTTGCCCAAAGATGGGAAGTTGTAATGATGGAAAGTATGATTGCAAACTTGCCTTACCCTTATGTTTCTCCTCTACTCATCTATTCCCGGTCACTGTCAGAGATGTTGACCGTGATTAGAGGGTTCGTTGGCCTTATGTGATAGGAGGCATTAGAGAACAAAGTGAGAACTAGTTTGATGAAAGCCATAGCACAATATAGTACTTTTATTCTGGTCTTCTGTCAGTAGGTCAGTGAACCCAAAAAGACAAAGTACAGGTCATAGGCCTGTAATACCTGTTGGTGTCATTTGGCTTTGATAATACTGAAAGTGATGCATTCCTTAAAGCCATCTTTGTCACTGCTCACTTCCCATTCTTAATCTACCTCATTTGCTTGAAAGGTACATTCTGCAGAATAGAGACTGTTCCTTGCAACATGTTGCAAAGGGCAGATCCAGTGCTCTGATCACCATGAAAACCTTGCAATAAGTCATACAAGTTTTTGTGCTGAATTCATTTGAAAGGCCTTTATTTCCTTTAAAATAACCAAAATATTTATTAGAAGAAAGCTGTGTGCCTCTTCCTTCTTGTTCCTCAAAATACTTAATATGAAAACACCTACCTTGTCTCAGATCACACCAAAGACCCTCTGCTATTTCCAAATGGGTCAAAAGCAGATTCTAAGGAAAATAATTTTAAAAAATGGTTTCTATGTGGAGTTATATTTTCTCTGGCTTCAGAGCTCTTGAATGCAATGTTGCATTCAGACTGCTTAATTTAAGAGCTTTGATGGACTTGTAATAAATTTGTCTTGGCTTTTATAACAATGACTTTGAGTGCTCACATAAACATGAAGTTAGGAGCTTTTTCTTTCTTACATATTTAGACTTGCTGACTGAAATGATCATTGGGCATGCCTTATCTTATATAAAAAAAAGAGTAAACAGACATCCCTTTCTTAGCTTCCATATACAGCTCAGAGACCTTTTCAGAAAATGTGTCTTGTAATTCGTTCTATCCAGGTTGGATTTGTGCCCTGCTCATTAAATGTGTTTGTTTTTAAATATTTGTAGGCTTGATGGAGGAGAGAAAACTGCAGATGGCCCACATTCATTTTTATATATCAAACCCATTTTTTTCCTAAAAGAAATAAGAAGGAGTTTTAAAACTGCATTTAGTACTTGGCTGTTAATAAGCAAATGGCCCAAGAAAAGCATGGTGGAGCAGTGTACTCATATATATATATATATGCATTGTACACCCTTGGAAATTATATCTGTAGCATACAGGAATGGTGTTAGGCAACTCTGTTCCCAGTTGCACAACAGTTTTCACTGAGACTCAGGTTCTCATATTGCTTTCAGTTCACCAGAATTTGCTCAACTATACAGGCTATTATTCTAATTTGTATTGCATCAGCATAACTCTGCTGACATGAATGAAGTTACTTCTAATTTACAGTTGAGTGAATGAGACTAGAATCAGAATTTTTCACTTCAAATAACTTCTGCATTGGTGGATATTAATAATGAGAATGGCATGAGCTAACCAACAGCTAATTTTTTTTATCTGATCACTACTAGAAACAGAGCAAGTTATCTTAGCTTTGACTCATTTTAATGGTGCTAGTCAGCTAATAAATCAATAGAGTATTGCTGATACTCTTGCTATATTGGGGTAATAGTACCTTTGCAAGTTTTTGCATTGTTTGAAACAAGATCCTGCTTTCTACATTCAAAGAGAAAAATGCCTGAAGTTGCCTAAACAAGAGTAATTGCTGGATGCTTCTCATATCACCAGTTCAAAAATTCAGCAGCAAGTTTGAATAATATCTCTTATGTTAAAACTAGTTTTGAATCTTTAACCTACAATTCATCACTGAATTGATGCTAAGACAAGAAGAGACCTAAAGGAAATGTGGTGCTGCAAATGCATTGTGTGATGGAACATCATGATGTTAATTTATAAGGTTCACTGATTAATTCATTCCGTTCACAAAAAAATACAGTATCTATTTTTCTTTTGTGGTCCTTTACACTTCACTGCGTGATAGGCACTATCCTTATGACCCGAATGAAATTTATGTCCGTAAAGATTTCTAAACCTGGCTTTTTCTTTCAGCCATCCTCTCTTGCTCTTAGCTTGTCTCTACTTGCTCATTTATTGTCTTCACTGTTTAGTTGACAACAGTCCATCTACTTCTCAGAAACTACTTAGTGCTGCTGCCAGGGAGCAGCACTTCCACCTTGAAATACCATTGTAGGAGGAAAGATACCAGAGGGGCTTCACAGGCAAAATCTGGAATTTGACTGGCCAGGATGACTCAAGTAAATAAACAGTAAGGCTGGTGGTTTTCTATGGTCAGGGGCATATTCCATGAGAGAGACAAAAGAACAGAGAAAAGCTCTTAAATGGAAACAGGAAGGAAGGAAGGAAGGAAGGAAGGAAGGAGGGAAGGAAGGAAGGATCTTCACACAGTCTCTACTGCCAGCACAGCAGTCTGTTCCTCTTAAGTGGTTGTGTTCATGTGGTTTGCTTCCCAAGAACAAAATCACCTGCTATGTCCAGCAAAGGCAGAACAGAAACTCCCCGACTCAGCTGCCTCTTAAACCAAGTTTGCAAAAAATTTAAAATTAATTCTGCTCTAAGAAAAGTGCTCCTAATTTGATGTGCTATCTGACTAGTATGCAACTAGTCCTCTGAATCAAATAGATTTTAAAATGAAAGGGCTAGTCTCTGAGAGAAGAAAAAAATTCTGCCTATTTGTATGATTAATAAAAATATAAGTCTGCAATAAAATTATTGTTATGGAGGGGGAAATGTGTTTGATGAAGTGATAAACTTGGATGCTGAATTAAGGTTTGTTTATTCTCCAAGAATGTCAGTTCCTGTGAGCTATCAGATACCATAAAGCATAAAATTCTCTTTGATTTATATTCACATGGTTTAATATCATATAATAAGTGTTATTGAAAGCCACAAGACAGATCTTCTAGGGCTGGTAATTTAATTTCAGTATTTTTTGATTAGTGATGGAAAGTTATGGATTAGAAGAGATATCAATGTATGTGAACCTTTTAGCTAAATAAAGCACCAGACAGTACTCTCCTGAGATAAGGAGGTTAATAGATATACCCTTGAATTTAAGCCTCTTTTAAGTGCTGTGTAGCCAGTATATTCTTTGGTTGTAGAAGTTTGTAAAACCACATGTTAAGCAGGCTTTGAACTGAAAAAAACAGTTAAAATAAGAATTACATACTTTTGAACATTTGCTGTGCACTTGCATATGAAAGGAACAGGTTTAAACTGTTGCACCAAGATTGATGCAGATAGTATAATTAAAAGAGAAGATAAATCAGAACCAAAATTCACCAGGTGAATTGATTTAGCTAACACAGTTTCACAAATTAGAAAGCCAGAGGGGCACAAGCATAATGATCTAGTCTGACCTCCTGCATACCACGTCATGTGCCTTTTCTGAATTAATTCTCATTTCATCTAGTACTTATCTTTCAGAAAGGCATTTGATCTTGATTTTAAAATGCACAGCTAAAATGGCTCATTTGAAAATTATTTCCTCAGCAGCAGAGTTTTTACATGGCAAATATTTTCACTAAGTTTCACTCGTACTTTAAAACTTAATTTGTTTTCACAGGTATATTCATTTATACAATCAAGGATCAAATGAAGCTGTGTGGCTACAGAATCATGATGAGGGTGTGTGTTTAACTGATTACAACTGATCTTAGGATTACCTGCCAGCTTCTTCAAGGTCATTGAAGAATGAGTGTAACAGAACCAAAAACTGACAGTAGGAATGCAGAGGCTCAGTGATGATTCTTTGTCTACCATTTCATTCTGAGATCTGTTAGCTAAGCCATTTTAGATCTTTATAATACGTGCGATATTGATTTTTTTACTAGCCTGCTCCCTAATCAGAATGTGTTGTATCAATCAAAGCAAATGTCTTACAGTACTCTAAGAATACCAACTTTAGGCAGCTAATTAATCTGCATAATCAATTATTTATGTCTTTATCAATCAAATTTGTAATCTTGTTTTAAAAAAGAATGAGCCTTACAACTTATTTTTCATACGTTCTTGTTGTTTCCAAATATTTATACCTTTTTAATTCCATTCCTTACTATTCATAGAATCATAGAATGGCTTGGGTTGGAATGGAAGGGCTCTTAAAGATCATCTAGTTCCAACCCCTCTACTATAGGCAAGGAACCTTCCGTCAGACCAGGTTGCTCAAAGCCCCATCCAACCTGTCATTGAACACTTCCAGGGATGGGACATCCACAATTTCTCTGGGCAGCCTGTTCCAGTGCTTCACCACCCTCACAGTAAACAATTTCTTCCTAATATCTAATACAAACCTACTCTTTTTTGGTTTAAATCCATCCCCCTCCTTGTCTTATCATTATGTAAAGTCCGTTTGCATCGTTTTGGTAGGCTCTTTTCAGATACTGGAAGGCTGTAATTAGGTCACCCCTAAGCCACCTCTTTTCCAGCCTGAGAAATCTCAATTCTTTTAACCTTTCCTCATAGGAGAGGTGCTTCATCCCTCTGATCATCTCGGTGGCCATCCTCTAGACTCAATCCAACAGGTTGATGTCCTTCCTGTGCTGGGAATCTCG
>VZRJ01012978.1:0-64154 GCA_013397565.1 Ptilonorhynchus violaceus | reverse complement strand
GGCGGACGGGAGCGGTGTGTGGGAACTGCGAGAGAGGTCTGGCCGTCAGCAGCCTGCCCGCCGCTTCCCATCATCGCTCCTCTTCGCTGCCCATTTATCTTTTTCGCTCGCCCGAGGCCGCTGCCGCCCAGGGCGGGGGCTCCCGCCGGGCTGTCGGAACAGGCGCCTGTGCTGGCGCAGGGGAGCGCGGCCCCGCGTGTGCACACACCCGCCCGGTGCTGTCGTGCCCTTCCTCCCCGCGGCCGTGCCTCCCCAGGCTGCGGCTGCCCGGGTGAGCGGGACAGGCGCTGCTCCTCAACAGTTCTGCATTTATGAATGGACGCGGTGTGGCCGCCGGGAGCTGGTTCCGCCAGCTGCACCCCCTGGGCTGCAGTCACGGCCATTGGCATCCCGTGTCCATCCGTGAAATTGCCATGAACGGAGCGCACTGGGCCCCGCCCCGCCATACGGGTCTTTCATTCATGTTTTTCAGAAGGAATTGTGCGTGTCAGGGCTGTCATTGCAAGCTCTGCTGGCTTCCCGAAGCGAGATGCAAAAAAGATGCAGCCAAAGGCAACATTTTGAAAGGCATTTTTTTAAATTTCAACGGACTGATGATGGTTTGGTGGTTTTTTTTTAGTATTTCTGGAGCGTTGCAGTAAGTGCCCATAAACATCCAGTGTGCGCGTTTGCTCGGCAGCCAGCTTGATAGACAGTGTAAAGATAACAGCCCTGGCAAACAGGCTTTATTTTAAACTAGGGAAAAAACTGTCCTTTGTTCTGATTTTGAACAAAGACTATTTTAGGAGAACCATCTGTGCTTACCTATTTTCCTCCACAGATACTGTAAACAAGTTGTCCTCTCACCTGTAAAGATTCAAGGTCAAATATTCAGCTATAGGAGCTTTCACCCTCTTTACACTTTTTTCCCCCCTGAAGCCACAAGGAGAAAAGCTTTCCTCTCTTTGCAGTCACAAATAAAGATGATACCAGTGCTGATGTGCAGCTGTTCTTTCCTTACATTTCTATCCGTTACCTTTTTGCTTGAGATGGAAACTGTCATCTGGCTGTCCACCCACCATTCCTTTTACTGCTTGGAATGTCCACTTTTTGTCCTCTGAAATCTTTCTCTCCAAGTTGTGGTACATGGTAGCAAATCTCTGTCTTAAAACAGACAGAGAAGTACCTGAACATATTTCTATCCACTCCTCTAAATCACAGTAAATCCTGCAATAGATAATTCAGCTTTACAGCTGGACTCAATGATCTTAAAGGTCTTTTCCAACCTAAATGATTCTATGATCCTTCTCAAGCTGTTTGCTCCAAGTTGCTGGTTCTGTTTATGGGTGAGTTGTTTGTGGGATCTGCAGGTGCAGGTGCTTGTTAGCTGAACACTGTCTCATCTTTATTCAAGAAAGCTCACACTGCACTGATTGCAGGCTCATGTGATTCTGAGGAGAGAAATGAATGTGGTCTAATGCTCTTTCCAAAGACATTTTTGAGAAACTTTTTTACTACCGGTGAAATCTGATGTACAACAGTGCACATGTTAATGTCTCTGAGAAGCTGATTTCTCCTGCTTGAAAAATCCATATTCAAGGTTAGTCTGGAATTTAGCCTTGGACCTTCTCAAAGAAAAGCAGGAGTGCTTCTAAAGAGAGTTTTAGATGCTACCAGTGCTTTATAGTATCATCCTTAATGATGCATTGTGTTCCTTTGATTATGTTTGACCAGTGTTGCAGGACTTGTGGCATGTGAAGTCAATGCTTTGATTCTATTTTTATCATGTCCTATTAAAATAACACTTACACAACCAGGAAAGACCCTTCCTTTCCCTATGTGGTGCTGAAAATTATATTTCTGCTTCTCATTCTAGTTTGTGTACTCATATGGGATTAAGAGTGGCTCAGCAATAATATCTGTGCAAGTGGAAGGCACAGCACATCCCTCAGATATTAGTAATAAACTGGATTGAAGCATTCTGACAGTTAATTAACAACCAAGGGTAGAATCAGAAGCTCGAACTTTGACATCTAATGGGTTCTGGAGTGAGATGCACAGCAGGAATTCCACTGATAGTAGCATATGACAAGGTCTGCATTTCTATTTAGCTTTCAATTTAATTAGGATAGTTGACACACACTGTTCGAGCTGCTGTACAAACCAGCTGAAGTGAAAAACATTACCAAGTCTCTGTATTTGAATGCAAGTTTCAGTATTGCACTCAAGTGCTTCATGTCAATGCCTTCTTGTATGCCCAGGATGGCTGTTCACCAGATATTTCAGTGAAAGCCAATGAAAAGAAACATTTAAGATGATTTTAAGACATATTTACATGAACATTCAGAGAATCTGAAATCTAGATGATAATATTGGTATGATTTGTCCTATTTTCTTCTTCACTTGGTCACTGTTTGTCACTAGAAGCAGAATAAGTGTGGAGGGTAAGGACTTTATGTTTTGCAAGTAAGACCAGAAATTTTCCTTACTACTGCAGAGCAATGAAACTCTTGCAACTTCTTTGCACATCTAGTGCAAAACATAGAACTTCCTAATGGAGAATGTATGTTGACTGTAAAACCTGTTTCTTCTTTATTTGAAATCGTGTCATCAAAAACATTGCTTGAAAACAGGCAATCTAGAAAACTAGATAATTAAAGAAGGAAAGGTATTTTTAGGATGTCTGGAGATCTCTGGTTACTGATACCATTCCACACTGATCAGTTGCAGCAGTTAATAACTGGAGTAAGACTACAAGGGATTAAAAAGTAATGTACGATTACATATATTTAACTCTTTTTATACATGTGAAGAATGGGAATGGTCCTTGTTGAAGTTATTCATTCACATGGGTCAGAATTTTTTCTAATGAAATGGTTTCTCTCAACTAACATACATTCATTAAAATCAAAATGTACAGCAGAGATCACTCGGTTTGATCAAAGACTGAACGCAAAACAAGCAACATTCTGGCATCCCACAAGATGGGCTGCTGGGCCTCTTGGCAGGCCTCCCCAGAGCTGCCAGGAGCTGAAATTTTTAGCATATACAGGCTGCCAGAGCCCAGCTTGAAAGTCCTGAACACTGCTGGCTTCCAAGGGTAAGAGACCATGCAGTACATCAATGAGAAGTCTCAGAAACTTCCTTTACTCACACAGTTTGGTGATACTTGTTTTTCATTCCAACTCAGAATGAAACCAAATTTAATTGTCAGAGAATTACCCTTCTCTGGATAGCTGTATTATTTATTATCTGTTTTACAGTAACTGCTAGTTGTGCTGAGATCTGTACAGAACCCACCTGTGGTCTTTTCTTCAAAGAGTTCATAGTCTGACTCATAGAGTTCAACAGCATCCATTTGATTTTTTTAGGGCTGGAGAAGAAAAGTTTTGTGTATGGCTCTAACACCAGAGTCCTGCTCAATGCCTACAAATAGGCAACTCTCTCAAATGCTGCTCTAATTTTTCAGATATCCAGTGAATACTGAGGTCTAGGCACACATGCATATGTTGGTAGAATTGGATGAGTCATCAAATGATCTTCATGAATTCCATTTCATTGCTGTAGATGAAGCATATTCAATTTAATCACATTTTAAATTATTTCATTGAATTTTGTTCAGTTTACTTGGAGAATCTCGAACTGAAAGGACTTTGTAATATCAGCATGAGAGTCACCTTTGTCTGTTGGATCAATAATAACTAGAATGGCTTTATCATTGTTAAGAAGATAGCACATAAGATGATACATAATGTATATATTTTATCTACCTAAGATATAGAAATTATGAGCTCAATTTATGTAAGAGTGAGTATCAGCTGAAGTACATTGCTGTTTGCATAATATAGGGATTACTCACCATCTTTCAAAACAAACAAAAAAAAAATTGAAGGGTTTGGGATGTCTCTTTGTTTATAAATCATAGTTTATTTTCTGTGTTGCATGTCAAGTGAAACCTTCTTTGTTTTCTTGGACATAAGCAGCTGACTTACTGTCTGTCTCACAAGTGGAATTTGTCAGAGAAGTATGATGGACTGTTCCCCAGGGGAAGGAGTGCCAGGAGCTGAGGGCAGCAGCAAGATTGACAGGGCAGTGTATTCACCAGCAAAGTCCCACAGTGCCTGAGAGCTTGGTAGGTCTGAAGATGTTTACCAGGTTTCTGTCACCTCCCAGCAATCACCAGACAAATCCGTAGTGTTGAAATAGGTCTGAGGTTAAGCCAGAAAGTCAAGTCAGTGGATGAGTTTTACAATCAAATTCAGCAAGGCACAAGCATACTTGCAACATGGTCTTTGCCTGAGCTTAGTGTGAGAGCCTGAGCTTACATGCAGCTGTGGGGCAAAAAGCTGATCCCCAAAATAGTACTCCAAAAGCTCTGCTCTCGGAAGCCTGGTCCCAGCTTACATGCTGCCCCATACCAGAGCTGGCCTTCAGCATGGGCAGCTAACTCCTGGGCAGGGGACAGATGTTACCGTGAGAGCCTGGGGGTGCAGTCAGCCCTGACAGAACTGTGCTCTGTCTCCTGGTTCTTAGCACAGTAAGACTGCAAGGATTTTAGCCCAGTTTGTGGAATATTATATTGACCACGAGGATCCATGATATAGATTCAGAAGTTGTATAACATGCCAGATATTTGCAGGAACATGTCACTAGCATAGTGAATTGTATTTTCTTTGTATATCCTGCAGAAAAGGCACTCTTACATCTACATTAGCAACAGACATGGACATGGAAAGGTTTTTCATAGTGCATCTCCATATTACAGTGACTGATGGATACTTTTTGAAGCATATTGTTTCAAAATTGCATTGCATTTGAGCTGTGAAGCATACCTTGGTTTTAATGAGTCATGCAGCTTTAAATTGAGTCAGTGAAGTGTGAAATCTTTTTATCATAGTGTCATATACAGTATGACAGCTATATTTCTGACTCTTCCATCTGTAATAGGAAGAGTGGATAAAGATTTTGTAGGCTTTATTTGTAATAATATCAATTATTATTATGAAACACCTGGTCAATCAGTATAGCCAGCTCTGCAGAGATGACTGGGTTTGCCAGTTAATACTGGTAATGATGTGTGTGCGTGTGTGTGTGTGTGTTTGTGTATGTGGCGGACATTTTAAAACCAATCTGTCTGTCTTAACCAATACAGTTAGATTAGGAAAATTCTGTGATGGTCCTTTTCACTTCCTCCAGAGCTGACCAAACCTGGCATTTTGGGCACTCTCTTTTTATAGCATAGTTGATCTTCTGCTAATAACTCCCGTTTCCATTAGATTGTTAATTGCCTAAGATTATGTAATGTGGCTGAGCTAGAAAATTAATCCTGTGCCAATTAGATGGTTATTACTCCCAGTTGTGATCTGTAGAGATAAGCTTCCAGCACAGAGAATTCAGTTCTTGTTTTCTTCTCTAATGCCTTAATAAGGCAATGCCTAAAAGGTAGAAATGGGCTAGGGCACATGAGTAAACCACAACCCTCAACTCTTAAGTCCATTTAAAAGCTTCGGTACAATAGAACATGTGGTAGGCAGAAAACACCTCAGAAAACATATTGCTGCAAGCAACCTAGTTGCTGAATATCTGTTCTACTTGTGTAGACACTCATTGTCTTTTGTGGGTGATAATTCCCCATTAGTACATTCCAGTGAAGCTGATATTCAACAAAATACTTGGGGATTTAATGTGTTTTATGTTATTGGACTACATTTTTTACAGTTTCGGTATTTTTCCTGTGTGATGGAACCTACAAATACATGTTTATGTGTCATACATAGGGAGCATGACCTAGCCACCTGGTCCTTTTGTCCTGTTTCTAAGAATTTCTTGAAAAGTGTTTGAACACATCCAGTGTTTCCTGTTGATGAGGAGCTGTCGCCTCACTGGTAGGCTACATAATTCCTCTGCTCTGAGCATTGTCCGTCTTTTCAGCTATCACATCACATATTCAAGGGCAGTTTTATCTGCTGGGCATTCTTACCAGATACAGGATTTTTTCCAGTATTTCCTACATAATAAACATTGTATAAAACAGTGTATTTTCTTTGTGCCATTCTTTCTATTACTTTTCAATGTAAGCCTGGTCTCATGTTGGTCTCCTTTTCTCAGATAAGATTAGTTATGTAAAAATGAAGTAATGTGTGAGTTTAAAGCTTAATAGTGGATAAGAGATGGACAGCCTAGGAATTAGATATCTCCCTATTCACAGAAGATATTGCTTTGTTTTAGATCTTTTGTTCTCATTGCTGGTTTCAGAAACCCCTAATTAAATATCCTCTGCAATTCAGTTAAAGTGCTTCTTTCCCCTTAATCAAGATCATCAATGAAATTATTGAAAGACTCATGGGAAGCCATCCTTAAATAAAATAAGCTTAGTCTTAGGCACCTAATTTTTAGACTCTAAAGTCAAAGCAGAAGAATCCTTTAATCAGGAATCATTCATAATGAAGGTAGTTTTAATGGCAGCATTTTGCTTTCCAGCAGTACACATTGATTCAGTTTTCACAGGGGCTCTAGCTCTCCAGAATTCCCCTTGGTAGCACATCTACTTAGCCTTCCTTTCAACATGATTGTGTTGCTTGACACCCCACCACTCAGATCTTGATTTGCAGCAGGTAATATCACCAAAAAAGAACAAGAGGAAGAATTCCATATGGAGAACCAATTTACTGTCAGGGGAAAACAATTTTGGGGGGGGATAGGAGGTAGACAATAAATAATGTGTAACTCAAATCTATTTATCACATTTTTTGTCACTGGTTGTAAAATACTGTGAAGGAGTAAAGTTTTTTAGAAGTTTTCTGCCTCGTGCATTTGGAGATGCTGATTACCAGTGCTTATAATCACAGCATCAGGTCCAAATATCTTCTGGATGACCATATTATGATATTTTAGTCAAACAGTTGTGAGACTGAATTACTAAAGCAAAATAAAATCATTGTGGTTTAGTGTGAAAAATGATAATTCTTTGTTTACATCCATCTGGGATTTATTATTCATCAAAAATGAGATAAGAGATAGTGTCATTCCTTTATATATGAAAATGTCAGGTATTGCTGGTTATGGAAATTACATTTCTAATTTGGCTCAGAAGTCGCACTGAAAGACGACCCATTGAAAAAGAGGTTGACAAGACTTCTGGAGTGTAAGGGAAATTATTTAGGGTTGACATGTAGAAAACAAATTGACAGCTGACCCAGCAGTCCACCAGCGGAAGGACTGCAGTACAGTGTTTACTGTGCTCAAGACAGCATAAATCTTCCAGGAGGCAAGCAGCTGCACTTTATACCAGATGGAGCCTTTGTATTATTTTTGTATTCAGCTTGAGATACAATGAGCTGTGCTAATTGATTAAACGGCATTTCAGCCTCTAATTAAAATGCCTCAGGACACTAAACCACAGGGACTAAATTTGTACGTGAAAAATACCAGTCTCACCATATTGTCAGAGAGGTTTTTTTCTTCAGGAATAAAATGGGGTGAAGCTTTCTTGATGGGTTTGTAATGGCATCTGTCTTAAATTGTAACTTCAATTTTAACTTTTTTTCTCGTCTTTGCTGGGACTTTCTTGCGAGACTTTTTGGGGAACGGGAGATCATCAGTGTTTGGAGGATGGGTCCAGAAACAAGCTTCGTTATGACAGAACTGCCGTCGTTTGGGGAAAGCCTCCACAATTTTTTCCACTGTCAGCCTGGCTACTCCAGCTGGTTTCCGAGCCTTCACTGACACTGTGTGGCAGAGGTGGAAACAGCAAGTGCTTTGCTTAAATCTGCTGGAGTCTGGAGAAAGAAAAGGAAAGTGCTCACGGTGAGATGAAGGAGCTGGAACAGTCTAATAGCCATTTGAAAAACAGCTGTTCCTTGTGAAAGATGGCCCGCATGTTTGCACTTGCAGGAATAACTGTAACTTCGCATGCCTTTGTGAAATAAAAGCAAAAATACAGAAAATAATAAAATACATTGGGCAGGTAGTTAGGTTCCGTTAGAGCACTAGCATTAGGGAAAATCATGCACAGCAGAAGCACATTTCTGAATTATTTTTTAAATTTTCTGTCTTTTTTTTTTTTTAAGCTCTAGTCCCCTTTTCTTCAATGTCTCTGTTTAATACCACTTCCCCCACTCTCTTTCTCAGTCCCATTTACAGCTGGGAACATCAAAGGTTGCATAATACCTTTGCATATAATGTTAAATTGCGGTTTTATTCAGTTATTTTTACTATTTCATGGATTTTTAATGGAGGTATAAATAGCTCAGTTTGGGCCACTACACTGTGCCCCATCCTGTTAACACTGTGGTGTTTTCCAAGTTTTTTTAGGAAGTCTGCTGCTGGCCTCGTCTCCTATTTTATGATTTTGAAGTATTTTTTGTAAAATACACTCCCAGTGTATTTTTAAAGAATCTTTACTACCTTTCTTATCCTTCTCTTGACCAAGCTGGGTGGAAAGCCACAGCTCTCTGCTGTTTCTCTTTGGGTAGGCAGATGGCATTTCCACTCCATGGAACGTTCTTTCCCTAGCATGTTACTTGAGAGTTTATACGTGAGCTGAGTGCCTCCACTTCTCTACAGAACTGCCTGAGATGAAAATCTGCCATTAAAGGAGTGCAAGTGGAGAATATAGGCAATTCTTTTGTTCTGACACTGAACTAGCTGTACTATATTCAGTGGCATAGTAAAACTATTTTTCACGCCTGTAAAATAAAAGTTTTTGAACACAGGCTAGAGAATCTTTCTCGAAGAGCTGCCAGATCACTGTATCAATGAAGCTATTGTCCAAAACTGCTGAATAACCTTGTACTGTAGTAAACTCAGAAAGACAGTGAGTCTGGAAGGAATATATTGAACTAACTTTATGTCATTTAGGACCTATTTATATCTTTCCATCATTCTGTGCTTTTCAAATAACTCACAGCAAATCCTCACAGCTTTTTAGCCATGCACTGAAAGAAAACATTAACAGTGCTTGTGCAGGCTAAAAAAATACTGCAACCAGCAGAGGGCAACGAGGGCAGAGAAAGCTGACTTGGTTTTTAAATACTTCCTTTTCAGAGGCTCTTTTTCACAATCTCTTTTTTTTTATACATTCATGGAATGAGTTTGTGGGATATTTAGTTATTATGGTAGTATGTAAACATTTAAAACCTAAAGCTAATTAAGATGGTCTTGTGGTATGTGCCATAAAAAGAATGGAAAATGTTAAATGCTGCAAAGAAGAGGTCAAAAGGGGAAATACACAAGCATAAGGAAAGAAATATAAAGTAACAAATTGTCTTGCATTTCTATGCCTGTAAACTATTAGGCACCTTTCAGGTGCCTAACCCCGTGGATTAGGATTCAAAGGAATTCAGGGCTACTTTCTCTACATTAGCTTTCCTGCATACAGCTACACCCTGAGTAGCAAGAGGCATAGTCTTTTATATTACTCTGAGGAATAGCAAATACTGAAGTTCATCTAAATTCCATCTGTGTTAAGCCACTGTGATCTGGAAGGTTTAGTGCAGAGCTGGGAATTAAGAGTCCAAGTTTCTTATTCTGTGTCTGATTTACTGTATGGCCCTTAACAACTTCTGTTCTGCACTTCACTTTCTTTGAGTCAAAGATGAAAATGGTAATATTTCTTAGATCTCTGGGGTATCATGAGGTTTCATTTGCTCATACTGATAGACAGCTTTGAACTCAACATGCAGAATGCTATGAACTGATTTCTGATACAGCTGGCTGCCAGTGAGATTGACCTCATATTTGTCAACTTAATGGATTTGTTTTACCAGAAATAATGTTTATGTTCACGTCTTTCCCCAGATGGGCCAGCACAGGAATGAGGATAGGCCTGGTCAAAGACCATACATATCTGCTTAAACCTTGCACCTTTAGGAACTGACATCCATGGCTGAAAACAATGCATTTTCTGGATTGGGTAGAATGCAGGACTGTTGAAATCATAACATGAGAAAAAAGTAGCCAAACTCTGAACTTTTAAACAACATTTTATTTAATTTTTGCCTATTGGTAAAAGGAATAAGAAGTACAGAAAAAAACATTGCCACTTACTCTCAACTTTTGCCTTAGTACAGGACAGGACCATACTTTCAATAAGAATTGCACTTAAGACAAAGAACCAGCCATAAATATGTGTCCAAATCTTCAAATTTTTAGAGTTAAGTGTTAAAATTATCAAAAGTGAAATGGTTTCTGCAATTTTTTTTCCCCCAGCATTGCATTTCCAGCTGGGAACAACATTCTGAAGGGGCAGCAATGTATTATTACTTCCCTGTTAGCTGCTGCCTCTGCACTATCAGACTTTAACTGTAGTAACCCCGTGCACAAGTGGCCATGATAAAGATCTGAATAATTATGTTGTAATTATCGTGCAATGCTATAGAAATAACTACTTTGGCAGGTAGTTTAAATCATCCAAATCAGAAGAAAATACATGATATGATGTTTAATATGATGTTTCCTTTAAGCCTTTAATTTATAAGCCTTGCCTTTCAGATATCTGAGGCCACAGCTAAGAGAGACTGAAATTCTGCATTCAGGAAGAAAACAATAGAAGAAATGTATATTGTGGGAGATTTCCTTCAAAACCATTACAAGAACAGTGATGAGCTTTGTAGAAAGGTTTTCACTGGTGTTTATGAGAGTTTGTGTTTTTGCTATATATACATATATAGCAAAAACTAAATTTATGCGAGCTACAGAATCCAGAACTATCTCTGCAACAGATTAAAAGATATGAAGAACATATGTTGCGTCGCAACAGAGGTTTTAGATGAACCTTGGAAGCCTATATCTTAAAAAGGTAGTTAATAAAATCACCTTATTTTAGAGAAACCAAAGGCCACCTAGCCTCTCCCTTTCTCTGTATCCTAAATTACCTGTAAATGTCTAAATGTAGCCCTCATGAAGAAGTACTGCAATCTCAGCTCCTGCCACAGCTCTGGTAAGATCTCAAAAATGTATTCTGTCAATTTTGGTCACTGCACTCTCACCAGAAAGATTCAATTCAGTCTGAAGAGTGTCCAGAGCAGCAACAAGGATGGTTGCAGATGTTCTAGAAATGACTGAAAGTAAAAGATGAAGAGTTCAGAAGTTCTGTAGAAAGATGTAACAACAATCTTTACATATGTGAAGCATTGCTGCAGGGAAAAATTCTTCTTCATTCCTGCCTATGTGCAGGGAAAAAAAAAATTATTTAAGTAGCAGCAAAATAAAAGTAGATTAGACATGAGAAGAATTTTTTTTTTTTTGGTAGGGAAGATAGTTAAACAGTGCAACACATTTAAGAGATGTGTGGTATCTTCAAATAGAACAGATTTTAAATTGTAAACTTGCCAAAAGTTGCTTAGTTGTAGTCTTGCTGTAGTTCTATTGCTCTAAAGGCTTAAACAAGACAAGATTTGTGGAATGAAGCAATATATTTTATTAGATCAACAGATACAGCTGGAAGATAGACAGAAGCTTTCAGGCACATCATCCTTCTTAGGATCTAAAGAAGCATCTGATCTCAAGAGCTTATGTGCCTTAAAGTCTGTGTATTTTTTTCCAGCTGTTTTAGCTAGTTCAATGACTAAGAGAACAGCTTAACTCTAGCAGATTCCATTTTAGATTTGGGCAACCTCTTGAGGACCTTTTAAACTCGATTTTTCAACATTCTGTGATGTGTTTAACATGTCTAAGTTAAGCATAGTGCTATATCCTGACAGATTAAGGAGACTTTGAATATTCATCTGGATTTGCATGACGAATGAATTATTGTTTGCAGGGAAGACCCTTTGATGTACAATGAGATGTACTGTTGTCTCACAAGAAGTATTATGGTGTTTCTGGAAAATTTTGTGCACCAGTTTTTAAAGAGCTTTGGGTGAATGAATCTTGGATGTGAATAACATCCAAAAGCTTTTGATTGCTACAGTTTCTCAGGGTTTGTCTTCCAAAATTATTAAAAAACTTACTTTGGGGTACTTTCTCAGACTTAATTATGGCATTTTTAATTTAGCAGCTTACAAATGTAGTGTAATGACGTTAAAGGACCTATTTCCCTCATTTCGAAAAGTCTTCCAATATGAAAAAGAGCAACATAAAATATACAAAATAAGCTTTAAAGGCACAATTTATAAGGTGTCTGCTACATGCTGCTTTTGATCATCGTCAAAAATGTAACGCATTTAATACAGCAAAAATTACTTTTATTAACTTACCTCAAATCACAGTTACCCAGACAATTGTTACAGATTCTCCACAGATGCAATAGATATATCCAGCAAAATATTTTGTAAAATTATTGTAATCTTAGTACAGTTAACAAGATTCTGTGTTGTAACAATTTGATTTAAGCATCAAGCTATCATAAGAAAACAGACAAACTTCTACAAATATAAATGTATATTGCCATAGACTAGAGCCAATGGATTAAAAGAGACATGAAGAAAGTTGTGTGAATAGTTAGTGAAGATCAAAGAGCAGAAAAGTAAGCTGCTTTATATATGGGATTATTTCCCATGCTGCAGTCTGTGGAAAGCTATTCTTCGTGTATCAAGAATCTCTCTACATGTACTCTCTTGTTTCCACTCTAAAAGAAAACACATGGTTCTTGCACTGAGCTACATATTCAAATATTCTGTGTTAAACAAAGGACACAAACATTTCCTTAATTCTGCAAAGTCAAATGTTTTCCTCTTAAAGCATTTCCTAAGTCATTTCCATCTCACTAACTTGTCTTTCCGAATTCAGTTTGCCTTGCAGTGTGGAAGAATCATCACATGAGGACAGTTACCAACTATTTCATAGTGAATCTTTCTCTGGCTGACATTCTGGTCACAATTACTTGTCTTCCAGCAACTTTAGTTGTGGACATCACAGAAACGTGGTTCTTTGGGCAGACCCTCTGTAAAGTGATTCCCTACTTACAGGTA
The DNA here is from genome assembly GCA_013397565.1 of Ptilonorhynchus violaceus. Classification (NCBI taxonomy): domain Eukaryota; kingdom Metazoa; phylum Chordata; class Aves; order Passeriformes; family Ptilonorhynchidae; genus Ptilonorhynchus; species Ptilonorhynchus violaceus. Next base: position 51,264 of record VZRJ01012978.1, on the reverse strand, counting down.
TTATTTTTCTATGTTTGTGTACAAATTACCCATGTTATGAAAATCAGAAATAAGAATAGCATCTTCCTAATAGTGTTAATCCAATGAAAGGCATTACCTGATACTGAGTAGATATCTCAGAGTACATGCTGAGGCCTAAAAGACTGTTCCACTTGGGAATATGTTTATGCTTAATAAATACTGGGTTTGATCCATCTGATTGTTGGATGTTGGCAATACACTTTTTGGGACATTTCTCTGATGCTATTTACTTTTTGTGATCTTTTTTAATTATTCAGAAGGGATGTAAAGCAATAAAAAAAAGGTCTGTAAATAGAAATAAAGTTGTTAATATTCTGTGTGTGTGGACCTAAACAGCCACACAACTGTCCAGGACAGAGAATCCAACTTCTGAAGGCATTCTGGGCTTTTTTTGCATGTTTGCTCATTTTGTGTTCCTCAGAAATAGACAAAGTATCCAGGTTTACTGGGAGCTGATCAGATTGTCTGCCTTAAGCAATAATTGCCACTACTCATTTACCCATGGACTTAACTAGTTTTGAAATCATTTGCATCAAACTGATTGACAAATACCTTTTCTAAGAATAGGTGGTTGGATAAACTGACTGGGCAAACTGGAATGACAAGTGCTTGGCTTTGTAGTCATTATAATTCAGAAGAATTAAAAAGTAGTCAGAATGTATGCAGGTCCTCAGCTCTGTGCCTCCAGCAAAATTTATATTTTCAGCAGGTACCCCTGTGGCAAAAGAGCCACATTCTCAAGGGCAACAGTTCCCCAGCAGCTATGTCATCTACTCAGTACAATCAAAATCACAATTTTTTTTTCAAAACCTCCATTCTAGTGAAAGAAAATCTGAAGAGTACGTGAAAAAATCACCTAGCATACAGAGTGAAAGAATAAAACTGAAGTGATAGGTTATTTCCTATATTGAATAAAAGGTAAAATGTCTTAGTCTGCCTGAAGCTGATCATTGTTTGGGACCTTTTTATGAGATCCTGAATTTCATTGTTCTCGTGAAAAGTAAAAAGCAAAATGATGGCACTGGTATGCAAATATAACACAGAAACCAATGAATAAATTTTTCTGCAAAGGAAAAAAGATCTAATTTTTTGTCTAATGTTTTAAAAGTTGTTTTTCATATAAAGTTTTGTGAATTCCCAGTTGACTAAATTTGCTATTTCAAACTCTGATTTTGCTACACCTATTTGGTTGAGGCAGCATCTTAATATGTGAATTGTCTTGTGGATTCTAGTAGGAGTACTGCAGATGAGGATATCTATTGTAATTCTGTAAGAAGTGATTGTAAAAGGAGTCTTTTTTCTGGGAGTTTATTTAATAATTGCAGATAAAGAACTTACTATGTCAAAAATGTAAATAATTTTTTTAATTCTGGGGGGAAAATACAATAAATAATTTTTAAAACTCTGGGAAAACCCCCTACATTTACATTTACATAATATTTCATTTTCTTTAGACAGTTTCAGTTTCTGTGTCTGTCCTAACACTCAGCTGCATTGCTTTGGATCGGTGGTATGCAATTTGTCACCCTTTGATGTTTAAAAGCACAGCCAAGCGAGCAAGGAACAGCATTATAATTATCTGGATTGTGTCCTGCATCATAATGATTCCTCAGGCTATTGTTATGGAGTGCAGCAGTGTGTTCCCAGGATTAGCCAATAAAACCACCTTGTTCACAGTGTGTGATGAGCACTGGGGAGGTGAGTTTGTCATTGACCATACAAGCTGAATTTGTACTGCTATAAAATAATAAAAATATCAGGAGATGTTAATATAAAGTCAAGTTCTATAAATATGTCACAAAATGTTCTTAATTATATAAGCTTTCCTGGAACTATCATTTTTCAAATTCTGTGAAATTTCTGTGAATTTCTTCTGTGTTGCTGAGACTTAAAGTACATTTTAAATCAAGTTTAAATGAATGAGGCTAACTTGTGTCTTGACCATATTAATGCTTCCCAGAGGGTAGCAATGTTCCCAGCCTTAAATGCTTATGGTTATATAATTCTGTGACTGCGGGACATCACAGGTTTACAAAGACTTCAGTATTAAGCCTTAAGAAGTAACTACATAAGAACAGATTTTCTGTTTACCTGATATTTTGCTAAGTGCTGGCATTTGACTAGTCTTTATAGATACCTCCTGGGAGTTCAATGCAAATTGCATGTCATTGCAGAATTTAGAGATGTCATCAATATGGGGTAGTAAGTTAGTCTACAATTTGAAATTTGTCATGGACAAAATCATTGAAATAACTTTGTGAATATAATCAGTTACAACTAGCCTATACAAGAGGTGTAATCCTGCCCTTCCAGATTAACTTTGAATCTAACATGTTCTGTATCTGAATGCAGCTGTAAGAAGCTGTAAGGATTGCCAGGGAGTAACTACTTCTATTTTGTCTTCGTTCACAGCAAGTGATGTGAACCACCCACCCGAATGGTTAAGGCTCAACTCTGGTGGGCCTTGGCAGACCTCCAGTGCTAACAGAGTGCATGAGTTACATGCTGTGACTCTGACACTGGATATAATGACCATCAGTAATACCATTATTCACACACAGGAAAATAAAGCCAAGTTTGCCAAAACATATAACTAAAGGGTGCCTGTTTCATAGCCTTGAGTCTGACTAAAATACAGATTTTCTCCCAGAGCTGTCTCTGTAGAATATTCCAGTCCTGTGAACAATTACTACAAAATACAACTGGATCACCTGTACTTAATTATCATGATAAATTATCTTAAGCAGCTTAAATGGCTGAGGGCTCGTCCATGTGCTGGTTTTGAAGTTCCTTCCCTGCTAAAAGCTTCCACAGGGCCACCAGAGGATTAATGAGAATACACTGGGTATCACACTCCCTGTTCTTTATCTCCTTCATCCCAGTTAGTCCTCTGGGACAAGGCAAGGGGACAGAGATGACTGCTAGCTCACTGGCACTCATTGCCGACAAAGGTGTTCTGAAAGTTTGTAGGTTAGAGGAAAACCTAACCTACAGAGGTTAAGCTGTGAGTATTGTACTTGCTGTTTCATTGGAGAGGACAAGTCTCTTTACTTCTAATGTTCTTTCTTCATCTGTGAACCATTTTGTACCCCCGCCTGCTGCTGGATACTGCAGTAGTTATGTAATTATTTTCTTTCACAGCATTCATTCCAAGTACAATTTTTCACTTCCGGGTTAACACTGCAGCAAAGATTCCTTTAATTTCAACCTAGGAAATGATGTGGTTAATTAATTCAGAAGTCAAGAGAGCATTTCTTCAGGGAATATAATCTTAAAAAAGCACCCATTATCCAAAAAAAAAAAAAAAAACCAACAAAAAACCAACCAACCCAAACTGCCATGTGCTTGCAAGACTCTACTCCTATGGAATGTATTTGTCTAAACTTAAATCTATTGGTCTTCAGGTTATGATGTGAGCCTTCACTTGGATGTTTGGAGAGATAGAAAGGGTTATAACAAAGGCAAGTACTTGTGTATAGAATTAAGTTCTTTTTGTATGTGGCTTCAGAAGGGAAGTGAAAATACTCCCATTTTTTAAAATTATTATTTATATATAGCATAAAAATTTATATTAAAAATACATTGAAGTTTTCTGAAATGGGAAGGTTTTCATTCCACTGAAAAATAACAATCCTGTTTTTATCTTGCTGCCTTTTTAATGAATTATTCTTCTAGTGGCAATGCACCATCATTGCTAGTTATTCTGCTGGTACATTTCAGATATCCATAAAAAATAATCTCCAGATTCTAATAATAGCTTATCGCCATAACTTGAAAGAAGAATCTTTATATGCATTAAATTACAAGTAGATTTCTCAAAATTGTGGAATTGCTTAGTAAATGTAGAGTTAGACATATTTTATCAATGAGGATAAAATATAATATGTATGTATGCATACATATATATACACACACACACATCCCTTTCAGACTACAGAGAATAGAGTGTTATTAAAAAATAGTTTCCATTCCGTTGAAAATGTCTAAGGGCTCTGAGTTAGGCCAAAGCATAGAATATGCAGTTTTTCTACTGAAAAATATGGTTTGAAATCACAAAGGCCCCCCAAAAGAAGAACAAAAGAACCTGGTAATAACGCAGTGGTTTCAAAAGACTGGTGAGCCTTAAATCTGGACGAAGAAATAAAGAGCTAATATTTTTAAAGAAAATAGTTGCATTTTTGTTGGATTTTGTTTTGCCTTTTTAGACTATGCAAATATAGAGGGTCAAAGAAAGCTAACTAGGAGGATGTTGAAGGAGAAAGAAATTCATGCTGCTACAAATAACCTATATTTGCAAAGAGAAAGTGGAGATGTAGACATTGCACACAGTCAAGAGACCCTGAGAAAGTCCTATAGTAGAGTCAATTTAGAGAAAGGGATTGTGTTTGTGTATTTAATGCTTTGTTTAGAACTACATATAATTTATGCCGTCTAAAATTAGAGTACATCTGATAAAAGCTTTGCAGAGCATCATGGACACCATGTGTACCAAGGATGTTAAACTGTGAATGTTAAAGATTGGGAGTGCAAAAAGGGGATGCTTAATGACACTTTCCAAAGTGTTTTGGAAGTCTGTTGTAATTCTGAGACCTCAGGGCTGCTGAAAGATGAGGTGCTATGTAAGACTAACTGGAAGCCATGTCCAGGAAGATGTCAGAGATACCAAAGCAGGACTTAGGACCAGCTGCTGAAGACCATAGAAGTCTGATGAGTGTCTGGAGGGAAGGTCTGATCAGAACTGTGACACTTGGGCTCCTCAAGGGTGAACAAAGAGTCGCCACCCTGACTAATAAGATTTCAAGCATGCTGTTGGAGAGCTGCCAGTGACTTCAAATGGAGCAATAGTTCAGCCTAAAACAGGACTCAATTTCTTTTTAATTGCTTCTAGCATTCCTGAATGTAAAATTCATTGCCAGTTCTAGGCTGGGAGATTTTCTCTTGAGTACTGTCTAATAACAATATTTTATTTGGGAATGCAGAAGGATCCAACATGTGACCTATGCAGGATAACTTAAGGAGCCAGAGTTGGCCACAGTTCTGTAATAGTCTGTAATTGCTATGTGCTGAATTTGATGAAAAAGTGCCAAAATAAAAGATAAATATTAAAATGAGTTCACCATGTGTCCAAGTCAGCTAAATACATTCTCTTAGAGCTGTTCAAGAACAGAGTGTTAGCCAAAGTGCAGTAGCCAAACCCTTTGCAAATGATAAAGAGAACATGGAGATAATACTTTCCCCAAACTACATGGTTGAATGGAAACAAAGGGAAGACTTTGTGTTCCATTTCCTCTTAGATTACTCATACAATAGTAAAAAACACAGTCTTAATTCTGGAAAACAAATAGCTGAAAATTGCACTACTACAAGAAACTTTATACATCCTGTTTATCAAAGTGTTCAGAATTTAATGAAAAACTCGTGGGATATTTTAATGCAGAAATAAGCCAGAATATTTCTAATACTAAAATTATGCTTGTAGTTACTGTGAATTGATAACTCAAACACAATATATTAAGTTTCAAGATGAAATTCTAGTATTAGCTAACTGTAAGTACTCTAACATAGGAACATAGTTTGGAAAGCACTGCATTTTGTGGTTGAATTTTCTCTGCTACGGGCACCCACTTCCTAACATTCATATCTATTAAGCTTTATTCTAAAAATACACACTTTTAGTTGCATTGCTTCCCCATATTGGTAACTCCAAAACCTCATAGGTACCTTCCTAAGACTAGGGAACCTGGGAACTCTACAGATGCCCAACAAACTTGATAGTCTTGTTTTTCCCTATTCTTAAGGAAGCTGTCATGAGTACCAATTTTGTTAAGCACATATGGCTTAAGGGAATATTTCATTTGCTAGACATATCAAAACGTTTTGAATCTGTGGGGTTTTTTTGAGTTTGATTACATATGTATACATGTATGTATATATATGTATTTACACAAATGTAGTAAAATTCTGGCAAAAATCCAGAAGCTGTGGCTTCAATCTAGCAATGCCAGTCTGGGACTGGAAGACAGTGTGGAGAAGGAAGCTTTAGAAAAGTTTCAAATGTGTTTAATAAACCCTGCCGTAGACAGCAGAAAGCTTGTTTTAACATACTGATCCTTTATCAGGTAGGGTAATTACACTGTATGAATGAAGCTGAGTAGGAATGCTGATCTGAACCCAGTCCAACCCCTATGACCACCTGTTTGCTTGATGTTCTCTCCAGTAGAATAGCAGCCAGAGACATGAGAATCATTATTTTATTCTTAAAGAGGTGGTTACTCCAGCTAAGAACAATCTCCCTCTGGCCCGAAGTCCATTATGTGACCATGGAAGGCAAAGACGTTTTTCCCCTCTTCTGCTTCACAATAAGAGGTTTAGCCGCCCCAGTCAGGCAGCTGATATATCACTAGGACCACAGACTGATTGATGTTTGCATTCAAGCACCCTGGAACTCACTCATTTGATAAATGAATAGTATCCCAAACCAGCCCTTCCTCTTTCTTGCTGCTGGGATTGTTAAACAGCTTTAAAGCTTTTCTTTGGCTTGAGAAGCTAAACAGAGTCATGCTTCTTAGGGAAAAGTTCTGCAAAGGGCTTTGGCCTGGGTGGAGGAGGGACAGGTTTCCTTTGATGTTTAGCAGCTGGCACTTTCCAGGTGGCTAAACTTCAAAGGCAAGTGTTAGGATCTTCCTTCAACCTGGTCCTCAGTTCTTTGTAGATAGCTAGGCTCATTTAATGTTTTACTTTACTTGGAATGCTAAATTGGAAGTCATAAACTCCAGATGGCCTTTTAAATACGTACCGTCCTTCTACCTGAAAGGGGCCTGGATGCCGGCAGAGCATTGATGAGGCAGGTGGCGCCTCCTCCTGCCCACAAAGAATGTACTTTCAATTCTGACCTCCTGTGATCCCAGTAAGTCACGTTACTCCAGTTTCTCCTCGATCTCTCCACCTGTGAAGCATGCATGTCGGTATTTCCCTGTCTAACAGGACTGCTGTGAGGCTGCATTTTCTGCAATGCAAAAACAAGTTTGAGATCGTCAATCAACATATAATCTCAGGTTATCGTCAATTATAAAAAACCTGCCCCAAGTGGTCTGGCTCTCCCAGGGACATTGACAAGTTAGTCGCTGCAGCTGCTAGTTAGGAGCTGGTAAGCTGGTTTGCTACAGGACCTTAGAGCAAGTAAGAAGTCAAATACTACTCATCTGAATTTTTTGAACCCTGATGCATCAAAGCTATCAAAAGTCAATAGCAACATCTCTATTACGTTTTCTGGATTTTTGTGTAGCAAGTTTCCATTTCCCTCATACTGAAGTTTTTCCAACTGGTGAACCAGCTGGCACTTTCAGGTCCAATGACAAGTGTGAGATTACTTGAGTCTGCATTTGAGAGTGAGCCTGGAATTAACATGATGGTGTTCTCCTCCCTGCTACAAGAGTTACGGGCCAAGTCTTTGTATGTCATTGCCTGATCAAACTCTCAGAGATTCTCCTGGCATGCAGAGGGACCCCTTCTTTGATAGGGCCTACAGTCTCAGTTACTTTAACAGGCAGAAAATAATTTTGATTCACCAAAGTTTTGATCTCATGCAACTTTTTTTTTAATTATTACTATTATTATTAAAACAACAATCAATACAAAATTTCGCTTGCAGATCTTGTCATCCTGAAGCATTTCAAAATTCTGGAAATTAATTCAAAATTTCCTTCTTTATTCTAGCCAAGATGCAATGCTTAGAATTACCATTCAATTTAACTGCTCATGGAGTGCGGTTTCTCCTTGGCTATGTATTGTCACTCTCCATAATGTTCATTTCTTTTCTGAGGCCATCCATAGATGTTAAGTTGTAATTAATATGTAATTAATACCAACGATTGGTAATAGCAAACTACGTTTAGCATTGCAAAAGAGAAAGCAAGTTTTCAGGCACTGCTATAAACTACTGATGGAGCTTAAGATCAAACATTCTTAAAAGTCAATACACTCACAACACTTGTAAGATATTTCTCCCTAACCAAATAACATTTATAAGTTGTCTTTTGAAAAGAGATACATGGGAAACTAGAACACGATGGTACCAAACTCATTACTGTTAAAGCTGAGTCAAAAACAACCTTGGAGATTTCCTAGGTTTAAAGCACTTGAATGTATTAATTCTATTTTTCAAACATAATCGTAATAATTAATCACTGAGTCTTAATCACATATATTCTGCCACCAAATAGTGATTTATGAAATGCCTGTCTCTCCTCCCATCAGTGTCCTGTGTGCTGTAGTTTGCATTTGCTCTTTATAGGTGAGAGACTGTGCAGTTTACTCAGGGATACATTGTAGCCTTTGCAGAATCAAAACCAAAGACAGTTACACAGCCTGTTAAATATGTCTAAGATGAGGTAGGTTTTAATTAGTTACATATTTTTAGATAAGATTTCATTTTTAGATAAAAAATTCATCTTTTACTGTTTTAGCAAAAAATAAAACTTCTTAACACTGCATACCTAAACTAATAATATGATAAGAAATCAATAATGCAATATAGGAGATCCTTGAGATAAAAGCATGTTTCTGATAGAATGTATCTAGAAGTGATTTAAAAAGCAATCTTGACCATAATATTATTTGGTACATCTTCCATTATATATCCTATTGTGTTGAAAAATACATGCATATCTATATTAATACCTTTTCTTAAGGTGATTTTGAAATGTATGTATATTTAATTTACCTTTCCTATTTGAATTCTCTTTCCAGCTGAGGTTTACCCCAAAATGTATCACACATGCTTTTTTCTGGTGACATACATGGCACCATTGTGTCTTATGGTGTTGGCCTATTTGCAAATATTCCGAAAACTGTGGTGTCGCCAGGTAAGTCACTTAGCACTGGCTCTGTTTACTTGCTCTTGCAAATTTGTGCAGATTCCCATGTGCAACCTTTTTCTTTATAAACTCCATGTTGTCACTTAGGACTTTGACTTTTACATCCATGCTGGTTTACAGCCACCTTAGATAGGCATTGAGATGCATCGAAAAATGAAGGCAGTCAGAATGTAACTCCCTTGCTTGGGTCTGTGAAGAGAGAGAAAGAAAGCAAAAAGCAACAGAAAAATTGATTATATGTAGAAGAAACATTTCTCCCGTTGTATCTAAAATGCTTACTGAAATAACTTAGGTGACCTTATTTATACTGATAAAATCCGTAGCAGTCAAAATTTAAGGTTGACCTTCTCATTAGTTTAATTTTTATTTTTCTTACTGAGGTTGATAGCAGGTCCAATCTGAACAAAAGTTAAACTAGAAGGTCCAGCTATCAGAACTGGGAGACTGGAACTGTCTGATGTGAAGCTGGCTGTTATCAGTAACATTTGATGTGAATTGATGACAAATAACTGACATGATTTCTAATGTGAACATCTGTTTTTTCAAGTATCAAATTGAAAATACAGGAAAGAGAACACGAATACTAAACGAAACAAACAAAATCACCAAGTAGGCAAACAGACAAAGAACATTTGAAATTAAGTGGCAAAAAATTACGTAATTTTTTTTCAGGAATCTTTAAGAATCATTTTGTGGGTGTGAATGGTAATCCATCCTGCACCAGTCTATGGTGCTCTCTGCTGTCTTCTGCTTTGTCCAGGATTTATCTATCGCTGTAGTCCACCACCACCTGCCCTGTCATTCTGTAAAGGACAATAAACTCATCCTGTTGAGGAAATGATGCAAGATATTCCCTCTCAAGTGGCTCTAGCAACAGTTCATATTTCCATCAACATATGGGCATGAATCATTTCTCTCTCACCAGTATGTCTGATACCATCCAAACCTGAGGCTGTCCTGGGCAGGGGATAGTATCTGCCCCATCAGGAACATTTTTCATGCAGTTCAAATAAATCCATCAGAGAAATCACTAGTAGACTTTAGATTTCTAAATATACATACAATGAAAGGAAAAATCAAATTTTATACTGACAGAATCTATCTCTTGCAAATAACTAATATACAGGAAATACCAAATCCACTTTAAGGCATTTTGTTATCATCCATAAGTCATAACAGCAATTATTGTCACTTCTAATCAGATTAGGTTAAACCAGAATTGCTGTTTATCATGCTCTTCAGCTTTAAATGATTATTTTTGCTTTTAATTTCTTTCTTGAGGGGACTCTTCACCAAGACAAATGATTTCTTGTTTAGTTTTGTAATTAAGTTCAGTCTAACATAGCTCTACTATGTGCTGCCTTGCTGAATCTGTTCTGTATCATCCAATGACTTTATCACCATATTCCTTCTTAACCTTTTCTTCCATATGTTCTTTGCAATCTACCTACTCTCTCATGCTCTTAATTAAGTTAATGGAAAGCAGTTGTTCTTAACCTACACATAGCTTGAAAATGCTGGTTAAGATTCAGAGCAGAAGTTGAATGACTGAAAACCAACCTCTTTTTTTGGGTTTCCTTCACCCTTTCCACTCCCCTGTTGTTTCAGCTGATCTATTTGTTCTTCACAGTATTTCTTCTCCATATTCATCTTGCACATCTTGCATGCTGACAAAGTTAGGATGATCCTTTTTTTTCCAGTGGCAAAAAGTGAAATACTGCTACAGGCTTAGTGCTATCAGTGCCAAATTACAGATATCTCTACCTGGCATAGATGATAGCACAATGCATAAAAAGGCTGCACTAAGTGAAATCAAAACCACTGCACATCCATTATCAACTGTGACTTGGCTGCAAATATCAGGCATTTTTCTAAGTGCAGCAGGTGTGCTGTAATCAGTCATGTAGCTCAAATGAATGCAGTGCTCTAAGTGTATTCTTTGGTAATAGTTTCAATTAAGAAATCATGCTGTTTACCAGAACTTCAGTTAAATGTAGTGATCCTATTGCAAGGTACAATGAGCCTTTCAGATGCCTGTGATAGAAAAAACCACAACAAACAGTAGATGCTTTCTATGCCCTACACTTTTTCTAAAGGTTCTTTTTTAAAATGTAATGTTTTTTGCATGCAAATTTTCAGATAAAAAAAGTTAAAATAGATTTACAAATTATTGTGACAGTACTTTGTGTAATAGCTCTTAAAATTTCTGATTGTGTATTCCAAGCAGATCTTTGAATTAATGATTCACCTTTATAAAGACAAGAACAATCATGCAAAAAATACCAGAAATTTTGAGTGATTTATTTTAATTATTAGCAAGGAAGTAGTGATTTGGATGTCTGTTTTCTCTTGTGGATTTTAAGTAGATTAAAAATAACTTCTGAACGAATAGAACCAAATGGACTTATAACGAGTGTTGATACACAATTTGTATTATCAAGTTCCAAGTATGCTTCAATTTCCTGATGTCCAAATGCATTGACACTAAAGCCCACTTGTATTAATAAATAGGAACTCTATCCATTTTCATTTTGGTAGCTGAAATATACCCTTCCAATCTTTGTAAATTGATACTACATTTGAGAGATTTTCTTTGGTTGTAAACCCCTTGATAACTATGTGAGGAGAGAGAGAAAAAGTGCATAAGAAAGTAAATGTAACTTTTAGTACCTCTTTGGACAAAGCTAATAGGCCTTTAGTAAAACATTGGAATTACACAAATGCTTCACAATTGATGATTGTGATGATCAGCTATGACTGATTCATTACTGAAAAGCAAATATATGCATTATGCTCCCAGGTGTATACTTGCGTATACTTGTGCATACATAATCATAGAAACATTTATTTTGGAAAAGACCCTTAAAATCATTGAATCCAACCATAGATTGGTTGGATTCCAACCAACTGGTTGGATTCCATCCAACCTAACACTGCCAAGTCCACCACTAAATCATGTCCCTAAGTGTAACATCTACTTCTCTTTTAAATACCTCTAGGAATGGAGGCTCAACCACTTCCCTGGGCAGCCTGTTCCTTTCTGTGAAGAAATTTTTCCTTATATCTGATCTAAACCCCCCTGGCACAACTTGAGACCATTTCCTCTTACTCTATCAGTTCTATACTACACCCCACAACTAAGTAGGGTAGATCCCTTGCAGTAGGACAGACATGCAATTATGAAGCTGATAACTGCTGATTTCAGCTGAATGAGTGGGAACCCACAGCAGCAGTGCAAAGGGCTGAGTTGTTTTAAGTCCACATTAGTAAAGTGGACTTAAACACACATTTTACTAATGTGTTTTAAGACACAGTAGTAAAAACTAAATGTTATAACTTAGCCCCAATTCTGCTTCATTGATTTCCTGCTCCTGCTCATTACAAGGCAACTTTGCCAAAACATTCCAATAGTTGTAAATCAGGTTTGATGGTGAACATAAATGCTGAATCAAGGGCTCGTCTGTACAAGGAAGATATTCACACACAAAAAACCACCCAACAAATAAACCAAAACCAAAACCAAAACCAAACAAAAAAAAAACAAACCCCAAAACAACACAAAACCCACAAAACCCCCCCCAAACCCCAACACAATAGCTTCTCTAGTAAAATTTTGAATGTGCATGCTTTTTAGTTTACTTCTATTTTTCTGAAATAAATATCAAAAATTTCATCCTTTTCTGGCCAGTTTGTGTGGATAAGCCCTATTTTTTTTAAAAAAAGACAATGTGAACTTTCCAGATACTTTTAAACATGAAATATTTCACATGAGATCAGTCACCCCCCACACAATTGTACTACACATAAATAAAACTGTATTTCTAGCCAAAACGTTTTCACACTGCATGACATTGAAAACATTATAAATTTAATTGTAATAGAGTTCTCTGAGAAAGACCTTGCCATCTGCAGTCTTTCACACTTGACTGCAGGCAGGAAGTAATTTAGAAGAACTGAAGCAAAATTGCTTTACTTGGCTTGTCTTATGTGAGGGCACAGAAAACAATAACCAAGGCCTTTTTTTAAATAGCATAGTGCTACATATACTCATTGCAACATGTCTTTGACTAACGTAATTCTTCCTGTGTCTTGGCACTTTTCCATGATTTCCCTCAGTTTTAAAGAACTTTGCAGGGAGATCCACACTTCAACTGTGATTTCTTTAGTTACTTCACTGTCATCTAGGTTGCATGTGTGGAAGTTCCATGGAACTTAAAGCTATGCAGGCTTTAAATCCTTATTTTCCAATATAGAAAAACAGTTTAGTATCTTATATTAGCAGAATATTAATGGGAAAAACTACTCTGCTATAGAACAAAACATTTAATCCAGAACTTTATAGAAAAGTAATTGCAGCAATAGGGTTGGCAAGAGTGATAGTCTGAAGACACAAGCAAAGGTATGTGGGAAGTAAAGAAAATTTGAGTACATCAGTTGATATCTCTGTATAAAACACAATTTTTCATGCAGTCCCTCTATTGTGTCTGAAATTTGGTTTATTTCTTGCAGCAACATCAATTAATTAAAACTCCCTTTTTATCCCTGTGAGCTTACATTGTGCATGTCAATGTGTCTACTTTTTCTTGTTATATCTACATACAAAATCAGTTTTAAAAAATGTTTCTCAAAATCCTTCTTATTTTGTCTTCCTTAGATCCCGGGAACTTCTTCTGTTGTTCAGAAGAAATGGAAGCCTCAGCAGCCCTCAGCACAGCCCCGAGGGCTGGGACAATCAACAAAGTCAAAGATTAGTGCTGTGGCAGCTGAAATAAAACAGATTCGTGCAAGAAGGAAAACAGCACGTATGCTAATGGTTGTCCTTCTTGTTTTTGCACTTTGCTATCTACCAATTAGCATCCTCAATGTCTTGAAAAGGTAAAGTTTATCTAAAAATATAAACACTTGGTAAAGCTTTCTGTCTAAAAGCAATCCTCTGTTACAAGATTCTGGCAGATACTTTTGAAGAATAAGGTCACTTATTGCACGATAAAGAAATGGAAAATAAGCATACAATTGAAGGAAAATATTATGTGTAACCTATCTGTAGTACTTAAAGAACAGATTGTGGAACTCTTATTAGCAAGCTCTTCCTCATGAAAATGATCTAGCCTATCTCCTCATTAAACCCTGTCATTTACATGGGATTATAGCTTGTTTGCTGTATGTGCACCTGTGGAAGTGCAGTCACCTAAAGCAGCAGCTGAAGGTTAGCAGCAAAGTGAAGCATTGTGGCTTGGCTCCAAGGACTGTGAAATCCTTGGTTCAAACATAAGCCCGTCATGTACAATTTTGAGACCTTAGGCTAACCCTTCAGTTGGCCCTATGAAGCTGTATTTTCTTTTTTTATCCTTTTCTCTCTGTTCATTTGGTACATAATTGTGTACACTCTTGGTTTTTGTACAGTGCCTGACAGACTGAGGCTTTGGTAAAGTTACATCTCGTGAGCCCTCTGGCATACCAATAAATAATAGCATATAGCAGAAGATTTGAATATCCTAAAAAATAACGAGCATGTATTGCTGCTTTTTAAATTGGAATATTACTGGAACATTTTAGTTTTAAATGGATAGTTTCAAGGTTTAAATACATCTCCCTCAATTCTGGCCCTTTCTTGAGTTTTAATTTAAATACCTATTCTAAAGTCCCTTGGTAGGAAATACAGAGAGCAAACTATTTCCAGAAGATGGTTCAGGCCACCTACAACCTGAAACAGAGGAAATGCACAAGCTGCCTCAAGAACAGCGGGGTAGGCCCGGAGTCAGATTTTCACTTAAATGGCAGAAGCAATGTGTAAGGAATCTGGGAAATGCAGATTTCTCTGGAGGACAGAAGCTACTACTGTGGCCTCAAGTTTGGGGCCAGTTCAATGCCTTTTCAATTCCAGAGAGAATTGGAGAGTGGACTAGAGAGTGTATTGGAGAGTAGGCCTAGAGCCAGGAACTTCAGTGACATGAGTACATCAAAAGCAACTTTTTCCATCTTTGCTTGTCTTATCTGACACCAGATGACTTTGGCTACTTGGCAGAAAAGTTGCAGTGCATCTTCACCATGGCAAAGTAAAGTCTCTGTTGCGCTAAATGACCAAGACAGGAAGCTGAGGGTTGAGGAGAGGACTTCATTCTATCAAGAAAGAGAGCACTGCTAAATCAGCTTTTATGTGATACTGCAAACATGTCATGAGAGATAAAATTAGACTAGAAGTTGTAAAATCTTTTTTTATCATTTCTAATTTTGCCATCTTTCAGGTTTGCTTTTCTCTTTCCATAGGGTTTTGGGAATGTTTAATCATGCTGATGACAGAGAAACTGTATACGCCTGGTTCACGTTCTCACACTGGCTTGTATATGCAAACAGTGCAGCCAATCCTATTATATATAACTTCCTCAGTGGTAAGTTACAGTTACCTAGAATCCAAATTTAATGTATAGTTTGAATGTAATGAGCCATAGCAAAGATTAGTGACTGTGTAACATCAGCTCAGCTCCTCCAGTTGGAGCTAGATCTTCTTCCTAGAAGAAGCTGCCTGAAGTATCCCATTACCTTTGGGTTATCTACCTATAAGTAACCTAGACAGTGACAGGGCCTGAGTCCAAGTGCTTGAGTATGACTGTCCATGACATTAATTTGGTAGAGAAGTTCCTGGCATGACTTCAATCTGAAACATTTACCACTCCCCTAAACACTCCCTGGATGCTGTCTGGCAGGTAGCACAGTCGAGGGGTTGTCCCCAACTGGCATGTCATATACAGATATTGGGGTTTGGAGGCTGCGAGTCTTTAGTAGTGCTTGCATGACCAGACTGTTACAACTAGGTTCAATGTCAAAGAACCAGCCAGGATGCTGTTTACTTACTAGTATTTCTCCTACTTTGTATTCGTGTCATTTGGCTTGGAGAGCAGAATCAGGACCTAAACTGGTAATATTGCAGCTAAATACAGCGAGAAAAACTCTATTGATCCTCCCTACCTATTGGCCCACTGTAGTTTTTTTGTGGTGTGTGGTGTGTCGTGTGAGGATGATCTGAACAATTTCCTCTGAGCCCCAAAAGCAGACTAATGGGCTGTCAAATATTTTGAATCTTCTTTAGCCTATGTTTGGTCAATTACTGTTTTTTGTTACATATGTAATTAATCAACAGACTATCTATGATGTGATTTCATTAATCATTCTAGTTTGTCCATTCTGTCTAGCCAAGAATAATTCAGTATTCACACCACACCTTTCATACCTTCTTAGAAAGGTCATCTTTTTTCTGGCTTTCTCCAAGATGATTAAACTATGGTCTCCTGCTTCTCCATTAGAAGAGCACCTGGGTGGTTTGCATTAGTTTTGCTTTAGATAACTCCTTTTATTCCTAATCTATGTAGTTTGATGAAATGCGATTTATAGTACATTTTTTTTCATGAGTCATTTTTGTGGTTGACAGGGAAATTTAGAGAAGAATTTAAAGCAGCATTTTCCTGTTGCATCTTTGGCATTCGCAGCCACCATGACGAACGGTTCACCAGAGGTCGTGCCAGTACCGAGAGTCGGAAATCCTTGACCACCCAGATCAGCAATTTTGATAATGTTTCAAAACTTTCAGAACACGTTGTACTGACCAACATAAACACAATTCCATCAAATGGTACTGCACCTCTTACCTGCTGTTAGTATACTGGTCCCTATGCCTTTTGATCCCGTGGAAGTAAATTCTAAATGTGCCTACAAAAATATTGGGATTTGAGCACAAAGAGAGAAGATGGGTGTTTAAAATCAAGAACTGACTGTAAGAAAAGTAAATTAAAATATTTTATAGAATATGCCATAACTTTGGTTATGTATTGATGAAACAAAATTTCATCACATTTATTTCAAAAGTTGTGGTGCAGTTGCAGAGGGAGTAAAGCAATCATACTTTATACAAATATTTTCTTTGCATCCCTACTTCTTGTAGACTCCTAAGTAAATAAAGAAGAAGTACCTCAAAGTATTAAAATAATTTTCCCTATCATTGGAATGTGTTTATAAACAGCTACTCTGATCTAATTATCTGAAGTTGTGGTATATTTTAGAACAAATATTTTAGCCAAAATTTGGTGTATAGATTGAACAACCTGAATGTCCTTTACTATTTCAAATTATCTGCTTAGCATGCATTCTGGTGTGAGTTAGGCTGACCAAATAAGTAATTCACATTAACTTCTTTTCCAACATTTTCTGTTCTTTTTGCTTTGGGTAGGTTATTGCATGTGTTCAGGAACAGCTGGGAAGCCACTTTTCACTTCCTGTAGAAGGAATGGGGTTTTTCCCCTGAACTCAGTAGTATTGCCATTCTTTTATGTATGGCACAAGCAAAGTTATGAAACCCATATGACACATTTACAGTGTGGCTGTAAATTATGTTTTACCCTTTGTTTCTTATTTATCATCATTCTCTTCTCTCTGTCCTGTGCTCATGACAGGGGAGTTAGACCAGTTGGTCTTTAAAGGTCTCTTCCAACTCAAACCATCGATGATTCCATGGCTGACTTGTACACAGGAAGCTGTGGCACTCTGCTGGCCATGGAGGCATCTGGATAAGGAACTATAGGGCAATTTACCAAATAATGCATATTAATAAATACTAGAACACATTAAAATGTTTAAAAGTAATAAAATCAAGATATATGTGTCAGAAATGCCCTTAGTATTCAGTCAAGAAGGTTTCACTTCCAAATTTTCAAATGGTTTCTCGAAGATCATCTGGTTAATAGATTATCACCTGCATAGTGTCCAGAGAGAGAGACAATCAAGAGAGTGACTCAGTCAGCTACCTGATGCAAACACTGAAGTGATCTTAAAATCTTTATTTTATCTACAGATATCCCAGCTACGCTCAGCCCATTAAAAACAGTGGAAATGCATCTTCACATACCAGGGATGAATATAACTTCAAATATAGATGAAGCTGTGAGGGTTTCTGCAGAAGACACTGTCAAAACAGAGAATGGAGAGTGGGATAAATTCATCCCTAGCATAACTAAACTTACCTCGATGGAGTTACAGCAAGGATGACTTTGGCTCAGTACCCTGCAACCCCCAGAGAGTGGCACATGCTTTCAGCTGTGGTACAGACTACAACTGGACAAAGGGATTCCTTCAAAATAACTGCATATCCTATTTCTTCTCAGTCTTACAGAAACCTACTTACCTCAGTATGAGCTAAAGAATGTCTTTTTAGAGATTGGATTGTATCATACTTTGTAAATATTGTAGATATTTATTTTTATATATTTTAGATGCTGTGAAATGTTCTAAAATGTATCATATAAAGAAATCCAAGTATTTGAAAGAAGTCTCAAACATCGTTTATTTATAGCCTCTTTCTATAAATGATTGACTTATGTACAAGGAATGCTTACTTATGCACTAGTGATATTCTGGCATTACTTTGCACTTCTTTTTCTGCAAATCCACTTGTAGTAAGTTCTATGTTCATTACAGAACTTTCACTTCTGATTGATTTGGGAGACTCTATATTACTTTTTCAAGTACAGACATGCTTCTAAGATGTGAATCCAAAGTGCTGAAAGTCACACATTTTCATAAGATTACACTAAACAGCCTTTTTTTTCTTCAGATTTGAGTGCCTAAAAAGTTACTATTTAAATAAAACTCATGTGATGCTCAAAGGTGCTATAGGCTCAAAATTCCTACTCAGGCCAATAGGAATAGCAAGTGTCAGCACCCCTGAAGGACAGGACATTTTAATGTTGGTAGCTCATTTTAGTCCATATTGTCTGTAAGTGTTGCTCCAGAAGATCTCTGAAGAGATTTAAAATATAAAACCTTATTTATCTTGTTTTCATGATTTCTCTCTCAACTGCCTTTTAATACTAACAATACAATCAATTAACAAATTTATGTATCCATTTATGGGATAATCTCTCTGGCCTGGGGCTTCCTACTATGTATTGTAATTTTTCTTCTTAAAGGATGAAGATGGTGCATCACTGGAGACTTAGTCTTCTGGAGGAATGTGGTCTATTGGTTAGAAAAAGGCTAATCTATCAGAACCTGAGATACAATTTCCCTGTGGCACTATTCTTGCATTTCAGTCCAGATTTTTCAAAAGAAAGGGTAAGATGGGAGGGTGGACTTGTTTTTCACTGAAAAGGATTTGCCATAGAAAGAAGACAGTCTCACATATTAAAATGTTTCTAAAAAGCCAATTATTAACAGACCAGGTGTTATTTGATTAACTTTTGTAAATATTTTTTCTAGGTTTTACTTTGACCTAATGTCATGCAATGTACTATCTATCACGGCAGCTATGGTTTTATGAAGTGCTTAATCACTTTATGCTTTAGCCTTCCCCAACAGCTGTTTTACTTGACATTGTTGCAATTACTCCAAGTTTACATTGGTGTTAAGTGAGAGAAAAGAAATTGCATTCATTTGTACATTAAAGATTTCTATTAAAAGAGAAAAAGGAGAATACTCTTTTTCAATTAAAAAAGAATAAAGAAAAATATCTAAATGGGCAGAATGTTTAAATATCAAATAAAATATTAGGAATTTCTATATTCCTATGTGTAAGCTTAATTTTTGAGTATAGCTATTATTTCAATGTTATTTCAATAAATTATTTTGCTTTGTCTCTTCTAAGAAAAGAAAACCCAAGTAATTGTGGAAAGCACAGCAGGATTTGGTTTCATAGCTATTGCAATTCCTTTACCATTAGAAGGCTATTTTTGTTCTTCAACCACAGAAAATGCAGAATTCTTAAAGAGTGTGGAACAAGATATATTTTTTCTATATCTGAAAATGAGTGAACAAACAGCTGCTGAATTAAAACATACAGATATGGGAAAATGGAATTTGAAAAGTCCTCTAAGTTTTTCCTTTGTTTAGATATAAGCAAATAGTCAAAAATTTAAAAACTAGTATAGTAACCCAGCTGCAAAATAATTATCAGTAATCATTTATTTGAGACATAAAATGTTGTCTCAGCCCACTGTTGAAAAATGTCAACTATGACCAAATTTGGCAAAGCTATATTTGTTTTTCAGAAAACGCATTTTCAGCTTTTCCTTGAAGAGACAGAAAGAATGCAGAAAGTAAATGGTTATTTAAGAAAACTTGGACAGCATCAACGGGGAGCATGTATACTTTTCAAACAGAAAAGGTCATGGGTGACTGTGGAAGGCCAGCAAAATATTTATGTCTTGTCAGGTGTGCTGCCCAGATCCCTGTGAGATGAACAGAGAGGAAAAGGGTACAGTGCTCCTAACCTGGGCCAGCAAACAAAGAATGAAAATATCAGTGTTATTGATACCCATGGAAAAGTCTCAGGTAGCATCTTTCTAAAGAGGGGGTGAATACCACCCACCAACACAATTTGTCTTCTTTTTGCTGCTACCTTAATGCCAGGGGGATAAATTGTGTTAAAGTTAGTTCTGAGGCAAGAATATCACTAAAGGTTGATGGCAGATTTTGGAGCCTGTAGGTCTTCTGTGTCATGTTAGAAAGGGAATTTCTCGCCTTAATTTTGTCTTTGTAAGAGAAAATATATCTTTTGTTCTCATTTTTATCTTTTCTTATCTTCACCTAGATCTCCAAAATTAAAATATTTCAACATTTCTAGGAATTTCTTTTAGCCACAACTTTAACTTAGAAGTACTTTTTATGTGGAGAAGATAAATAAAAGATGAGACACTCATTAGCAAATGATACTGAGTTTTCTCTGGACAGTTTTTGTGGAGTAAATAGAATATCTTTCAGACACAAATGATACAATCAGATTTTATCTAAGATTTGACATTCTAAGGATAGCTAGAGAGTGTTAAGTAATTTTTGCCAGAGATTATGGTTATCAAGCTAAATATTGGTTAAGTATGGTTATCAAGATATTTGGTTATTTTGATGAAAAGATTTTTCATTCAAAAATAAATATTTTTGATGCAAATGTTCCTATGCTTTTATTTCTTTAGTTTTACAAAATTCAAGAAATACCTTTTTTAATTAAAATAATCACTGGGAGAAATAAACCCAGTAGTGAGCAGTAGCCAGTAATGGAAACAGCTGTGAGAAGAGAGGGTAAGATTTTAAGAGCAATATGGAATTTAATGCCTTTTACATATGAAATAAATTAAAGTATTTTAAAGGAACTTCGGGACTTCTTACCCATCAAAAAAAAAAAAGTCAAGTGATGAATGAACGTTTCTTATCCAGCGCATAAATAGTGAAAATCATCTGAAAGCTGAGCCTTAATCGGGTTTTGTTACCTCTGGCTGCTTTGATGTTCTATATTTCCACTACTGACGTGGAGAGAAATGAAGTTCTCATGCCATTGTTTCTGCTTGTCCACAGCAGCATTAAACATAGAGTTTAAATCACAACATATTTGTTCCTGCAGATATAAATTGCTGTGCCACCATCATTCTGGGTCTTTGTCTCTCAGCATGTTTCACAGTCATGAAGGTCTGATTGACCTGCTTCTCCTTTACTGTTGTCACTGTAGTGATAAGCTTGTGCCTTGCAGTCACAAGGATTGCAAAATAATGTCTCCCTGTCTCCACCTACAAAAAGGCAATGTTTTTCCTTTTCTTCTGAACTGCACAGAGGGCACCATCTTATTCTCTGATATTATCAAATTTGATATGTGTTATTAACCTGGAGAGTGCTTTATAGGGCGGAGAATACACCAAACATTAGTTTAGCTCAGCCCTCACTCTATGATGTATCATAACCTACTGCTACATGTTACAATGGTTTAAGACAAAGAAAAATTTTGCTTTCCAACCTAAAATTTGTCTCACAGCTAAAATTATATTCATCTCTCAGGCTCTTCCTTCTACTTGTCAATAAGGTTTTTCTGTGGCTGTTGGATATATTGGGGGAAGTAATATATTATTTATTGAATAATTTCAAAACCCACAAACAAATGTTCAGTAATTTTGTCATTAAGAGCTTACATAAATAATGCAATTAAAAAAAAAACTAAGCTAAAAATCTGTGTTAAAAAAATGAGTAATTACACGCAAGATGGATTTTTCCTGAGCTAAACAAAAAATAAGCGAAATCTGGACTTTGGGTCAAGTTTTGCTTTGTCCTTAGGGACAGGATTTCAGCCACTATATCTGTCTCTCTGATAGCTAAGCTGGAAGCTTTATGACATCTTTTTGTTTTAAGTATTCAAGGACCAAATTCAGTTGAAAATGTTCTGTATAGGATAGGCCATTTGTGAAAACAAGATTCATGATTAGCATGGAGAAATCAATAGGGATCTGTTGCTTCCTCCTCCTTCCGCTGCAAAAGCAAAGAGCACACACTGAAGCCAGCAGGTGTATGATTGCATCCTTCATGGTTGATTGCTTTATTATTAAGTACCAAGGCAGCTGCTGACTTTTGTATGGCAAACTGGTTTTTGATGTGTTTTAGTGAAACACCTGAAGTTACACTCAGTCCAGTCTGGGTCTAGACTATAGATGAATTATTTGTTCCCCTGGTCTGCTGTCCAACATGTTCCATAGGTATTCTCTCTCCTTAACCAATCAAGATCGTATTCCACATTTGAGACAAAAACAAACAAATTCACTTCTAAAATGAAAAGTGCTTACAGAAGATGATCGGACATAGCAACAGGCATTTTCCATAGAGCTTTTAGGCAGCAGCCAAAGACCTGCTCTGTTAGCCTCTCTGGAGACCAAGTGAGAACTAAATGCAGAGGGAGTGCCAGAGCCCGTGCAAAATGCTGAAGAACCACTTCTCATCCGGTCGCAGTCCGGCTTAGCGATTGTGGCAAGAAGAGAAATTAAGCAAAGGGTGTAAGAGTGGCAGCAAAGGCCGCTCACGGGTGTGGGAAGCTTCATTCCCTGCTGCTGGCCGAAAGAGGTGGGCAGAGGCAGAGAGCACTCGCGTGGGAGGGCGGCAGCGCTGCCCCTCCCGCCGTGTGCCGGAGCCGCGGGCGGGGCGCGGCGNTCCTCAGGCTCCCTCTCCCGGGCAGTCTCCAGGCGGGGCGCGGGTGCCCGGCGGGGTCCGCACCGGCGGCGCGGGCAGCTCCGGGAGTGCGCCTGCAGCGGGGCTGGGGCAGGGCGGCGGGAGGGAGTGGAACCGGCGGGGACACCCCCAGATGGGACGCCTTGTCTAAGGAAACAGCCACTTGTTTGCTGGCTGGGGAGCGGTGGGTGCTGGCCGTGCTACGCGGACAGCTGCTGACACTTCCTTTGGGTTTGAGTGGAGAAAAAAGGAGAAGCAACACAGCTGGTACAGAAGGATTTAGTACAGGAGAATACAATGAGACAAGTATGTTTTAATTTCTGTTATTCTCCTCTTCTACTCACTACATATTGTATATGTGCTGCTTCTCTCTTTAACATCCCACTACTGTAAACTTACATTCCTGTGTTAAAAGTATTCTGTAGGTAGTTCTGCCCCAGGTTTTGTTAGAATAAAGTTGTCCGTTATCACTTTTCAACTATATATTCGACGTATATTCAGCTGTAGTTTGCTATTCTCCTTCGGAGCTAGTTATCTCACTGCTCTTGCCATTGTATAGAAACCACAGCTTGGTTTCCCATTATTCATTATTACTTATTTACGTTATTTTAGGACTGCAGAATTGGGAAATGTAATTCCTCCAGTTCTCTGTTACCAATCTGCCAAACGAAGGTGCCAAAATGTTCGTTTTTCCTCCCCTTTTCTCTTTAGACACCAAATTCTGTAGAGAACAGAGAATTTTACACCTACCCAGTGAATCAATAGATCCTTGCATAAAAATACAGACATCTGTAGAAATTTAAATGTATGCGTCTTCTTGTCAATATGGATCCCTCTAAAGTTTTAGCTACAAACTAACTCATAGCTGCTCTGAACCCTTCTAAGCAGAAGTCACTTAGTATTCCAAACACTAGAATAAATAACTAAAGTAAGTGACCAAAGTAATAACTGTCATTTTAAGCAATTGTATAAGCTACAGTGCCCTGGATTCTAAAATCATATAGGACAGTTTGTTTCATGTACGCTTCTGGCAGTGTACCCCCTCTGTACTGGCAAGGAAACAAAGACCCATCCATAATATGTCATTAGACCTAGAGAAGCCCTTTCTAAAGCTGAATTGCCCTCAATCATAGATTATGCTACTCAGCTCTTTATTTTGCAGAAACATCATCTCCTTTTTGTGGGCACAGTTTCCAGGTAGGTTCAAAATAAGCAACAGTGTGAAACAATCCTTAAAAAGGAGCGGGAAGGTTGCCCAATCAGTCCTATTTTGACTATATTCTCAGCCACTGGTCCTTGAAAGCTGTCTGAATAGGAGGAAGATAGCACAGAGTCTTTGTGCTGTGAATCCTAATCAGATGGGTAAACCTTCTGTTGTGTTAGTACCTACAAAACAGATAAATGGTTTTCCAGCAAAATGCCTTGTCTTAATAAGTTTGTGAATTTATAATTTTGTATTGTCTTAATTATATAGTCATTTTCACCTATGAGGTATTTGGCAATTTTTTTTTCTCTCATCTGAAAAAATAGTGAGCAATTTCACAATAAGAAAGACCTTTTGGAGACAGTCCCAGAACTAAAATACGTTGTCATAATGAGCCAAAATTTTCCATATGGACCAGCAGCACATTCCTCAATGTCAAGAGGTAGGAGCTGTTTCTATCAATCAGTCTTCAAGGCTGACATACAGACACAGCCTCAAGGAGCATTTCAGGCTGGAAGTCACTGAAATAATCACCAGCCCTGCGTAGATCTGAGA
The DNA here is from genome assembly GCA_013397565.1 of Ptilonorhynchus violaceus. Taxonomy (NCBI): domain Eukaryota; kingdom Metazoa; phylum Chordata; class Aves; order Passeriformes; family Ptilonorhynchidae; genus Ptilonorhynchus; species Ptilonorhynchus violaceus. The sequence goes on along the minus strand of VZRJ01012978.1, from coordinate 26,646 downwards.
ACTGCCAGGAATATGCACAACTGAGGAAGGATTAGCATCAGCTGTAATAAGTACACAGGGCCTCTTCTTTGTCTCAGAGGCACAATTGATGCTGTTGCACCTGTCCATTATAAAGTATTAAATGTTGCTTCATATTTATCGACATGCATCCCGAAAGTGTTCCCTACAGCAGCACTATTATATCACTGGTAAACAATTTCCAGAAGGGATGGAATCTCCTCTAAACAGTAGTGGCTCTTTAAGATTATTAAAAGGCTTATTTGATATGAAATTTCTTATTCTAAGAAGTATCACTGGAAAAATCTAATTTCTTTGGATAGGGCCTGGACAAGTCATGAAGGAATATTTCATGCCGCTTTCACATGATATTTAAGGGATTAAACAATGCTGGAAACTACTCAAATTCCATATGAACTTATCTGAACATGACGGGAGAAAAAAAAAGGGATATTTTGTCTGGGAAATGCTGTGGCCTTCAACAACTAAGGAAAATGCATCAGATGTTCAGCAGGTAGTTTGATAAGGCCTCAAATCAGTGACTGAAACTTAATTTTATAGAAAATAGAGACACATGGTTACAAATTAGAGGTTGTCTTACCTTGGGAATGTAAATGAAAGACCTAAACCCCAAATGATTTATCTTTTCTTAGCAAGGCAATTTAATTTTCTTCTGATAAGTCACAGGTGGTGCTGCTTTAAAGTTCTTTACCTTGAAACCTCCAGAACTTTTTTTATGCACTTAACAGGCTCAATGCACTCAGGAAAGCAGATAAAGACATAAATGTGGGGGTCATTTTCAAGAAATGATGCATCTGTGAAGTAAAAACTAAGAGGGTGAAGAGTAAAGTATTTGTAAAATAAAATCACATTTATTATTTAAAAATTGTGTAGCTGTTAAATCTCTTTCACACAGTGTATTCATAAGAATTCCTATATAGTCTGACTTGGTGAGATTTCATGCAAATAAAATGCTGTTTCCTCTGAATTTTATACTGTCTCAGTTTCTTTAATGTTACAGTTCTGATCTCAGAACGGTAACAGTTTTTATATATCTATGCATCGATGTCATATATAGCTATGGTTGATATTATAATACTGGTGTAAAACCAATGCAATATATGCCACACTGCAACTGTGAAAAATTAAATTTGTTTTTCCAGTTGCAAAACTGAGGAAAAGTCCTGTTCTGTTAAAAAGTAACTCTATAGCAAGTTTGAATCTATTGATAAACTACAGTAAATTCTATTTTTGTAATCTATGTGTAAAGGTAAAAGATCAGTACAATATTTACTCTATTAAATAGTCATTATATTCTGGTTTTACAGTCTTGTTCATGTACTTCACATGTATATCTACTGTCCAGACTACTGACTGTCTGCACTTGAGGGAGCAATGTATAAATGCTGCAAATGGATGTGAGAGTGTCTGGAATGTTGTTGAAGATGCCTGTAATATTTCAGGTAATTCTTTATAGTGTACACAGCTTTATTTTGAATTGCTATATGGTTACATATTCATAGTTTATTACAATATTTCTGTGGTAACTAAATGAAGTCGGTGAGATTTCAAAGAGAAAAATTATGGCAAAAGACAGTTTCTGAAATCCTTTACAATGGCCAATGCTACTTTTAGTAACAGTCACACTATCTCTTCAAGAAGGTGATAAATGAAATTTCTGCACTATGAACAAAGTCAGACCGTGAACCAAACTCAAGAAGCCTCAATTCAGCAGAAATTAGGCTCTTGTGGGATCCTGTTAAACAAAGCCATCATGCAACTGGAAAAGAAGTTCCAACCTTGTTTTATGTAATTTTGAGGAGTTGATCTGCCCCCTCCCTGGCAGTGTTCAAAGCCAGTTTGGATGGGGCTTTGAGCAACCTGGTCTGGTGGAATGTGTCCCTGCCCATGGCAGAGGAGTTGGAACTAGATGGTGTTTAGGGTCCCTTCCTAAACCATTCTATGGTTCTATAGTCTCACACAATACCCAAAACAATGCAGTAGTTTCTTAGAGTAATTTTTAAATTGTACTAGAATTGTACTCGAATAAGAAACAAATCAAATAAAGAATGCCTCAAAGAAAATTGTGTTGTAGGGAAGCACACTGTATTTATTCCGTGAATAGTACCAACATGCCACAGTGATTCACTTGCAGGGGATGATGGTTTGATAAAGTGCAGATTATGACATGACTAATCCTCCTTGAATAGAGATCTTCACATAAATGAGGGCAGAAAATTAGTCTCTGACTCTGTTTATTGCACTTCCAATACTTGATGCTTCATTTCCAAATAATCTATGTTTTAAGTAGGGAAAGACCAGGCATTATAAGTTTAACGTAAAATTCATCCTAATCTCTGTGGTTGTTCAGGTGAAAATGTTCCTTTCTCTGAATGCCTATTGTCTTCTTGAACAAATCTTGGGTGTTATTCACCACCTCTTTCTTTAAATCCCTCCAAGACCTTGCTGTTAAATGCTGAGTATCCACTTTCCAGGTGCTGTGAATACGGAGGGGAGAAGAAGACTGGTACTATAGTCTGGTAGTGTCGTTAGACCAAGATAGTAATGACAACTTTGTTGATTGATAAGTGTCAAGGGCCTTGATCTGCCACTACATCATCACTAGCAAATGATAAGGGCCAGGGACTATTTTCTGACTGAGTTTACCTGTCATGGGGCAGTATGTAGAGGTGAATCACAGATATCTACATCTCCATGGAAATCTCCCTTCTGATGATATTTGAACAGAACCAGCCACATCCTGATGCCGTCATCTGAGCCTCAGCTGCAGCAGAGTTAACAAAGTGAATGTTCCTCTGTCTTGAGGTCAGAATCCAGTCTCATGCTTGACCTGTGGAGGAAGCCAGGCAGCAGAAGTTGTTTGGCTTCATGGTCAATAAGCTGTTGCTAAAACATTCACCTGCAGTGTGAGCTACCTGAAAGAGTGCCTGTGTCTGTCTGATCTGTTGCATACATTTGAAGTCCCAAATTTCCCAAGTCAAAAGGCAATATTTAAAATAATTAGAGCAGAAAATTCTCTGAGGGGTCTTTCTTAGTGTGTCCTTTTCCAGATACTTATCTACTTGACATGGAATGGCTGAATACTTTTAAGAACAAATGGAGTAAATGAAAAATACATGATAATATAACAGTTACAACAGTCCCCAAAGCAACTGGGCTTCAGCCCGTGCTCTATTGATCTGTTAAATATTTTATGTGAAGTGAAACATTTTCAAAAGATATGGCTGCTGTTTGGAAGAAAAAAGGATTGGAATATGCAGAACTTTCAGGCTCAAGTGACCTAACGATGAGCTCTCTAGAACCAAATCAGAACAAGCTGAATTTGCTTCTCTCGCATCATTCGCGAAGACATTATTACTTGCCATAAATATAAATATTTGTGCTGTAGTCTATTAATCTTTATACCTGCAATCAGATGAAGTGGGCCAGCATGATTACCTCTGTGGCCTCCTCATTTCGATGTACTGCATTGTCCCACAATATGCCATTTCTCTCACTTATCGTCCTATATACTTAGTCACTGACATTAATGATATTTGAGGCTAGGCCACAAAAACCTTCCAAAAATAATTCTTCTTTTGATCGCTTGTTTGGTTTTACATCTGTATGTTTCCTTAGGATAATAGCTTTTGGCAAGGACTCTCCAGCATTGCAGAGCACTCAGATGTTGTGTTGGGTCTCGGACAAATTATACTAAATGTGCTTATTAGGTACCATGATGCCAGAGCATGTAAATCCAGTCAGACAGCTGATGGTACCTCTCAGAGAGACCACAGAAACAGTGATAGAAAATCTACCAGCAGCATCATTAGGAAGAATAACATTATACTGTCTGTTATGTGCAAGTCTAAAAACTTCATGGATGAGCTGTAGGAATGGAAAAGGCCCTTTGAGCACAACCATGTTACTTGGGAGGCAATAGACTATTGGGTAAATGTTTGTTTTGTTAGCTTCCTTAGGCAAAACTTAACTGCAAATTCTAATTACACTTCTTCTTTGTGGTATGAGTTCAATAACTCAGTCCCTCAGACTGCAACGTCAAAGTTAAATGTGTGACCATGATAAAGACCTCCACCTTTTGCTCTTCAGAGCAGGTCTGGGAACACCCTCCAGATGACTGCCTAAGTCACTCCTTTTCCTGTCAAACGTTCCATCACTGCTTCCCCACTACGACAGCAGCATTTCCAGAGTCTCAGTTTATAGTCTTCTGAGTCCAATCCTTCTTCCACCTCTGTGGCCAAAATATGGTGGAAAGAAAAAAACAAGGTGTGAAAATGTGTATGAATCAACTTCCAGGGCAGGATATAAAAGACAGAAATATTAAATTTTGATGAAATAAGATTTTTCACTTTGAAAATATCAAAAGAGTTTCAGCACTGCAGAATGAAGATTTCAAGGTTTGGGGTTTTACAGTTTGTTTGTTTGGATTGGTTATTTGTTTGTTTGTTTGACTTCTGTAATTTCACTGAAAAAAATAGACACTTCTGAGCTGTGATTTAACCATAAGTATAAATTTTCTTAATTTTTCTGAAAAGGAAACATCTGTGTTCAAAAGAAAAACCAACTCAGATTACTTAAATTTTAAGGAATCCCATTTTGAATTAGATTTGGATGAGTTTACTTTTCTTAGAATAACAGAATCGTTGAGGTTGGAGGGATCTCTGGAGATCTATCCAGACTGTGGTCTCTTCAGTGCTGAAGAGGAAAACTCCAGAATTTCCTCTTCAGTCTTCAAATTCAATTCCCACTGAGATGACTGAAAAGCTGACTAAGCAAAAACAGAGATTATCACTCTGGAGGTGTCACATTCCACTCTGTCATGCTTCTATCTGTGGTCCTGTGTATGTGAATTATGTACCTATAAATAAGTGGAATTATGAATAATGGCTGCCAAACATTAGGTCAAGAGAGCACTTTTTTTGGTAAATGTCTTGTAAGCATATGTGTAAGATAAAATATACAGCCTAGAACTAATCTCTGTTAAAGCAACAATAATCGAAAACCAGCAATAAAATGTTTTCTGTTGTTCATCACAGCTCAATCAATACAGTGTTCAAACAGACAAATACTGATAATAGGTTATTTCTACACAGTTTTCAAGAAGTCAGGCAAGGCAGCCCCATAAATCTGATGTGCTTCCTGATTCTGTCCATGCCCTTTGTAAGTTTGTAGCCCCACAACCCCGGCTGTCAGGTGCTGTGGCTCAGCACAGTGGACTCACAGCACAGGGGGCCACTGAACACAGACCCTGACTCCTGGCCACAACTTGTCTGTGTCATGAAGACAGGTGAGCTAAGTGGGGCTGGGGTGCAGCATAAAATATACTGTGGTTTGGAGTTTTTATTCTTCTAACTCTACTCACCTCCACCCTTGAAGTGTACTCTGGACCTTGAAGAAGACAGTCATAAATTTTGTGAATAAGCTAATTTTTACACAAGCCCCTCCTGATCTTTGTTGCTCTTTTTCTACTGCTGGAATATGTTCTCCTGAAATTCGTTTATTGTCCCCTACTTAGCTGATAAAATATACAGTAGAATATCCACCCACTCACCTTCATGGGCCATATCACCACATTCTGTCCAACCTATGTTTATGGTTAGGGAGTATTCCATGTCCGTGACCTTCAATAGATCTCCTGAGCTCCTTGGCTACTGGAACTGTGAGGGCTAGTGGTCAGGGGGCATGCTCTACTGAAAATGCAGAAGGAAAGTTGAAGCTGGGGCTGAAGAGATACCGGCAAGCCCAGGCATCATCACCTCTTTCTTTGCTGATGCAAGAGGTGAAGTAGGAGCAGAGGCTGGGAACTGCAGCTCTTGCTGGCCTGTGATTCTCTCCTCTAGTAGTGTATTTTTTGATATACCGCCAAACCGTCCTTAGTCAGCAACAGCAACTGGAGGAAGAGCAATGCAGACACTGTTTGAAAAAGGGGGATCAGGACAAGGATGTGAAGTCTGGACTAGCTGATTCTCATTCCTTCAGGCACAGGCAAAGTGCAGTTTCCCCTTGCAGAGCTTTGCCTAGATTGCCTTCCACTGCTATTTGTGTCAACATATAAGTGATTTAAAAACTCTAATCACATCAAAGCTTGCCCATGGCTGTGGTGGCACATGACTTCTCACTTTGCAGTTTTACTGGAGTGCACAGCCTCTGCTGCTCCACAGCAGTGGGGAAGCAGCAAGGCAGGAAGCCAGACAGGACCATTCACAGGGCGAAGGCATCAGCCTATGTGCTCGGTATAATAAAACCAATCCTCATGTTGCCCTGTGACCTGCCTGGATCTTGTGAGCCACAGACTGCTTCTCTTACATATTGTGAGACATTTAATATCTATGTGGTGAAGAGAGGAAATGTGCTGGTTTGAGGATTTACATACCTGTTTTGACAAGGTATATCATGGCTTTCACAAAATAAAACTTTCTTAAATGATATTAAACTGCTTTTTACGTAACATTCTTAGATATTGTGTAACTTTCTTAAGCAATAATAAATCATAGAATCATAGAATGTTAAGGGTTGGAATGGATCTTAAAGATCATCTGGTCCCAACACCCCCTGCCATGGGTAGGGACACCTCCCACTAGACCAGGTTGCTCAAGGCCTTGTCCAACCTGGCTTTGAACACTGCCAGGGATGGGGCATTCACAGCCTCCCTGGGTAACTTGTTCCAGTGTCTAACCACCCTCACAGTAAAAAAATTCCTTCTAATATCTAACATAAATTTCTTCTCTTTCAGTTTGTACCTATTACTCCTTGTGCTGTCACTACAGTTCCTGACAAAGAGTCCCTTTTTGGCTTCCCTTAGGCCCCTTCAGATACTGGAAGGTTGCTGTGTGGTCTCCACACAACCTTCTGTTCTCCAGGCTGAACAGCCCCAACTTTCTCAGCCTGTCCTTGTAGGGGAAGCGCTCCAGATATCTTATCAACTTCCTGGCCCTCATCTGGATTTGCTCCAACAGTTCCAAGTCCTTCTTATGTTGGGGACACCAGAACTGGATGCAGCACTGCAGGTGGGGTCTCATGAGAGTGGAGTAGAGGTAAAAAATCACCTCCTTTGACCTGCTGGCCACGCTCCTTTCGATGCAGTCCAGGGCACAGTTGTATTTGAGGGTTGTGAGTGCTCACTGCCAGCTCATGATGGGATTTTTATCAACCTTCACACCCAAGTCTTTCTCCACAGGGCTGCCCTCTATCACTTCTCCCAACCTGTAGGTGTGTCTGGGATTGCCATGACCCAGGTGCAGCATCTTGCACATGGCTTTGCTGTACACCATAAGGTTTGCATTGGTCCACTTCTCAAGCATGTCAAGATCCCTCTAGTGGCACCCCTTCTCTCCAAAGTGCCGACTGCACCACATGGCTTGGTGTCATCAGCAAATTTCCTGAAGATGCACTGAATCCCACTGTCGTAATAACAGGATTATTTGAAAAACTTTTAGCTCATGAAGTAGAGGGTTATTGAGTTACCTTTGTACCACAAACTAGTACATGCTCTTTATTTTCACTACACATACAAGGAAAATATAACCTGACATCCTGTGTGAGTGTCTTTATCATTGAGTCCCAGTGCACATGCAAACAACAGGTGTGAAACTGGGCTGGCAAACTAAGGCTTCTGCACATTTCTTTCTTTTATGTTAACTTCTCCCTCGTTTTTATTATAAAAAAACTAAAAATCAGACTGTTCTTGGGCTACTTTAAATTTCTTGTCATTCTCAAATTTAGGCAGTGAAGTTGTTCCATAGGGTAGCATTTCAAGGGAATATTCAAACGGCATTTGTAGGCTTGCGCCATCCTCATGAGTGAGAGAATCTCACCCAGTGCTGACACCTTCTCAGCACGGGGTTGTCATCACCATTATCAAGGGGCTGGGTGTGCCCTCTGTGTCCTCTCACCCCATTACGTGGCAGTGCCTTAGCCTGCACCGCGTGTTCCTGTCCCTGGCACTTCATTTTTACACAGGACCAAGATAAGTCTCACACGGCCTCCATTCAGGATGTGCCCCTTCCACTCCAGTGCATCTTTTCAGTTTGGTCTCAGTGCCTTACCTGCCTAAAATAGAATGCGTGAGTTTAAGGTTTTATGTACTTTGTAAATGAGAACAGATATTCTGGCAATGGATCAGATCAAATAAAAGAAGGCAATATTGTATCCACAACTTTATTATATTACTTTGAATATTATTTAAAATTTGTAAAATACGACAAACCATCTTCTCTTGGCAAAGCATATTATTTTTGTGCTTCAATTGAATTTTTTAATGTAACCATATCCCTTAAGCATTCATAAACGTTAATGAAATTATAATTTTAATGGTGAGTTCTAGGTAATAGATGCAAGGCAGAAGACACTGTCGGATGTAATAGAATAATCCGGGTCCTGGCTGACGAATACCCAGAATTTAAAAACTGTGTCTGCACTACAGACGATATCTGTAGCATCACAACTTTGCTTGGGAAACTCTGCAGCATTAATAAAGGTAACTAAACATAAATTTTTATTTATGAAGACCAAATCCAGTAATTTTGTAACCACCATTTTAAATGGATTAAAATTTCTTTGCATATTTCTCAAGTCTGATAAATGCCCCCAAAAATTGGTTTTGTCTTTTCTATGATATTCACACTCCAGCTTGCATATGAAAGAAATCCCACTAAAAAAAGCAATAAAATGCATGTGAGAAATTCAGATGGTTTCTAAAACATATTCTCAATCCACTGGAAAGCAGGAGTGAAAACTCTATGTATGTGGAAGGCTACTCATTGCCCAAGGAGGTTTGAGAGCCACTGGATCCAGGTTATGTATAGAGAGACACATCCAGTACCTTATGAATGGGAGTGTGAGTGAATGGGGATGCTCAGTGGTGCGGTTGTGTCACACTGTGTTGCAGGAGGACCTTCACTACTTCCAGAAGAGGTTACTGGATGGGGAAAATACAGTCACCACCTTCATAAAGCTGTATAGAATATATATAGTGCATCTTTTAAAAATTTTATTGTAATCAATGGGCCCAGCTCCTCTCAATTTATTTTTTATTATTCTGAGAACTCTTATCCCTGTAGAAAGCCTATCTCTGTAATTGAGAATTACTTGGTGCACAAAGAAATTGAAGTTTCTGGTCCAATGTCTCCTGGTATAATGATTAGCAAAGCTGACACGAGAGGTAAAATCAGCCAGTGAATGAGAGTCTGGAAAGTGAGTTTCAAAGCTGATTCCTGGCACTGATCCATCTCACCCTGCTGGCATCAAACAGCATAATCATATAGTAGTAGAATATATGGCCTTATTGCAGAGGAAATAAAACCATCCTGATCTGTTACTCCTTGCCCCAAACAAGAAGGATGGGTATCTAAAACCTGATGTTGATGTCTTTGGAGCAGTTTCTTTGCTTCTAGAAAAATGAAGTAATTTTATATTTTTTGCTGACCAACATTGCATTTCTCACCAGTGTAGAAAAAAGTTTGAATGGAGTTACACTAGTGTTGAGTTTACCTACAAAAGATAGCATATGGTCTTGGTAGGTACTTTCAGAAGTAATTCTCCCTGTCTAACTTAAATTACTATTTTAGGTAACAAATCAACCATCTTCTGGATTTGTCGTTCTCTCTTTAAAAATTATGCATTTGCTTAAGATGATAATCCATGATATGTCCAAACTGTAGGTGGTTAAAATTATGTGAAATTAAACCCTTTATGCAGTAATTTTAGTGAGGATTTCTTTTACTAATGTTTTGCAGATGAAATGTTAAAGTGGACTGTACTATACAGCTAACAGCACACAGTGAGCATGAGGAAGATTAATTAGTCTGTAAGACTGAAATTATTATGTATTTACACACAGCTCAGAATTAAACTAGGGCTGTTTCATTCATTGTAATGCATTAAGACAATTGCCCTTTTCCTGAGTTTCTCTGCTGACCTATGATGATGCTCCATCTTCCAGTTGATTTATAACTCTGTTTGTACCTATTTCTACAGATTATTTGGAATCTTTCTCAAGATCAGAAGCTGAACTGAGTTTTAGGCAACACAGAAACCCCAAAGACCGAAGGCACCCCGAAGAGTTAGAGACCGACTGCAGCATTGCACAGCAGCGCTGTCGAGAGGAGCCTCGCTGCTCTGCCGTGTATGGGAGCTTCCAGCGGGCATGCCAGGCACCTGCAGCAAAGTGCAGGCTCCTCATGGTCAGCCAGGAGTGTTTGCTAGCCTGGAAAGAACTGAGGAAAACAGTTCTGGGAGAGTGCACATGCTCAGAGCCACTTCAGATGAGATGCACTAAAATATGGAAGGGAATATTTAACAACCCATGTTTACAATACTCTCAGGAGAACCAAGCTTCAGCAGCTAGTGAAAATGATGACAACGATGATGACTATAATGGTGATGTTGATGGTGAGAAAAATCTGATCACTGACACAGGTTAGTGCTATTCCAGCAGTGTGAATGCTTTCATACATACCAGTAGTGTCCACTGTGAAAAGCATCTTCTTGCCCATTTGCAATTTAACATTGAAAATATCATTTTAGGAGGTTTATTTATAAATAAATTCACAATCTGATAGAAAAATGATAACCTAAGTGCAAATACTATTGTCCTTCAATGTGTTAATTTGATACAACCTTATCCAAATCAGTCCTTTTCAGTTTTTCATTGTAACTATAAACAGTATAAGACCAATAACAATAATTTTCTAATAGCAAGAATTGTCTGCTTGCCTTGACTTTAGATTATGACAAGCAATTAGCTGAACTTGGAAACTGGTCCACTGATAAACACATTAAGGCCTCTGACTTTTATTTATTCATGAGAAATCTGACATATAATGCACTGAGAAGCTCTAAAAAACTCTTCTTGAGTTCATAGGATCTATAATTATGTAAAAAATGTTAGCTGCAGCCTTTGATAAAGTGTGCTTTGACTCCAAAACTTATGAATATATGTAATAGTGGGGTTAGAATTTGTTAATGGGTTCTATTTGGTCAAGCTAATTTGTTTTATTCTTGTTTACTTTTACTACTGGCACTATGCCAGCAAGACAGCCAATACTTTCAAGTTAAAAAGCTAAGACATTATTTGCCACTTACGCCTATGTCTGTATCTTTTTCTTCTAGACAATATTAGTATGGAAACAAAATTACAATGGGGTTTATCTGTTCTCTCCAAACAAGGTAAGTCTGAATTTATTTATGAATCCTAATAAATAATTTTAGCTCTGTTTTCAGATAGTGTACAACATACCTTCAGATTAAAACTAATACTTTCCATTCAAATGAATGAGCAGGGAGTTAATAGATCCAACATATTTTCAGTTAAGCTGAAAGAACCCAAAGATGTCAGGTAACAATGACGATCCTGTTAAATTTACAGAAGCAAAATTTATCCCATAAATATTTTAGGGTCAGAATTTTCTAGATATTTTTGGAAGGTTTATTTCACAGTCTAGAAATATCTAAACTGATTTTAAAAGCACAAAAATGCCATTTATATTCTCTTCTTCATTACTTATTACATAGCCCGCACACTGGAGATTTCAGCAGTTTCAGGAGGGTTGCTTAGGACTGCCAAGCAGTGGAAGAGAGAAGTATGAAGGTTACTCAATAGGCTTAAAAGCAATGCTGAAGAGCTGGATCAGAGTTTTTGGGAGTTAAGCTTGTTTTTACAGGGAATGTTGTAGACAGGATGCCTACCTGTCATCCTTGAGAAAAATTGCCTTACGATTTCATTTTAAAAACTGTTATTCTTTCTAGCGTACACAACAAACAGAACCTGTTTGGATGTAAACAGGGAGTGTGTTGAAGATGAAGTATGTAACAAACAGTTGTCTCTCTACCTTAAAGTCTGCTCAGTAAATAAGAAGTGCAACATGGAAGAATGTCAAGCAGCCACAAGGTTCTTCTATCGAAACATGCCTTTTGAAGTTGCCCAAATGATGATATTTTGTGATTGTATCCAGCATGATGAATCCTGCCACAGAGCCAAAGAACTTCTCCATGGCAAGCCCTGTGCAGTTACTGTAGTTCCACCCCCATCATGTCTGACTGTAATCCACATGTGCGAAGAGAATGAATTGTGCAGGTGAGTAGAAGTATTTTGCCCAGTAAGGTGCTTTTGAATAATGGTTCGGTCAAACTATTTTTATATATATTCGTATCTCATCTATAACAAAATTATTTTCTGCGCTGCATCTGCTGTGTTTGACATCTTCGCAGATGTTTGCATCAACTGTGGTAATTCCAGAAGTAATTCCACAAGTAAACTGAAATGATTAGTTTTCAGAAAGGTCTGGAATCTGGTGTGGGCTTTTCTTCTGCCTGTATTGTGACACTTAACACCATTTCTGCTGGACAAACTATGCCAGTGCATATTTTCAATACCACTTTCTTCACATAACACCTGTCTGTCTGCACCTTTGCCCTCTAGCAATTTGCCCAGGTTGTGCAGCAGACCAGACAAAGTTTGTTTGGTTAAAGTAATTACCTTTTGAGGGCAGAGTCTGACCCCTTGTACCCAACAGCCATGTTGACCTGTTCAGAAAACTTTTGTCTTATTCTCTTCATCTCAAGGATACTGATACTTGCAAAAAGCTGGCCTCAAATATGCACAGACCACCAAACTCATGAAGGATAATGCCCTTTCAAGGTTTCATTTTATGTTTATAACACATGCAACAGGATTACCTATATTTGTAGTTCAACTTAATCGCCACCTTTTGTGAATGGTGAATTGGCCCACTTTGGTTTTCGGTGTAGTCACCTTGTGAATTAGACCTGAATTTTACCTCAAAGCTGTGCTCAAATTAACCTTCAGTCAACAAACTAGGAGGCAAAGAGATTATTTTGGTTTTGTGCAGATTATTCAGGTTGATGTCAGTGAGAATTGCCTCCTTTTATGGCCAAAGAATTGGGCTACAAATGTATGTCCATACATGTATAGACATGTAATATCATAATTGAAAACTACTGAATTCCCCATCATTTTGGGAACATTAATGTTTCCTGGCACTGACAACAAGTGCATATAATTAGCAAAATTAGTCTGTGAATTACAGCTAGTCACATCTATAAATAAGGAGGTGGATAAAAATAATTCCTTTAGAACAGAGGTGGCATCTGCTTTGAAACCTTTGCTTGAGTAATGAAAATACTTACAAAAATTTCCTAGCCAGTATTGTAACAGTCCATGCTTTTCCATGTGATGTGCTTGTAGCCACTACACAATATCAACAGCAAATTAATAACCTAATTCTATGATTAAGGAAAAATGTTTTAATACCTTAATGTACAATATGTAAGGGTTTACCTTTATCATCCCCTAATATTTAATGTGATAAATTTGTTTCTAATTAATAACTACAGATTTTTTCAGTTAATTTCTAATGGATGTTTTCTATTGTCATATACAGTGCATTAAAGGCCAATATTATTCCATCCTAACAGCAAATAAACGGAAATAATTTGAGATTGTTGACCTGGGAAACAAGTTAATTCTTCATGTAATTTATCTCAATTAATTAATCTCTAAATTAATCTGTATCAATTAATCTCTATATTCAACTGAATTACTTCCACTTTTTCCCGAGCCTTAGACATTTTGTATTTTGTTAGCATTTGAGAGGACAAGGGGTTGACATTGGATGTAGATTATTTAAAGTAAAATATGTCAAATGTTTATTCTTCCTTCACACTGCCCAACAAGCTGATCCACTGGAACAGCACCTGGTGTGGTTTCATTGTGATGACTGGTCTAATTCCTCTGTCTACCTTTCTTCTCTCAGTATCTGAGACTTTTGGAATTCACACTGTTTTTTGCTGAACTCTGAGAAAATCTCCACAGGTACTGATTAGAAGTGCAGTTGCTTTGTCTCAAAATCAGAGCAGAATTTATGCCAGCTATCACTGAATATTTGGATTTTTAAGGCTTAAGTGGTACCTTGGAAATACACTCTCTTTTAGTGGTGATCCTTAAATATCTTTTCATGAAATCACAATTGTTAAGGTGTCATTATAGACTTTTTTTTTTTTTTAACCCACCAGGAAAAAATACACAATTTTTCAGTCAAAGTGTTGGAGACATGTGACAAAAAAATGCTACAATGATGAAGCTTGTCTTGAAACTTTAATCAAGGATGACATGCCCTGTTCTGCCAATGCTGATTGCAAGGCAGCCTACATTAGCAACTGGGGCACGACGCTTCGCACTGAGTGCACCTGCCAGAATCTGCCTCCTGCGGAGCAGCCTTTGTGCCAGCTCTTCCATCACATGCTTCACAGCAAATCCTGCTTCAGTGAGCTACGTGAGTAACACATACAACTTTACAGAATTACTAGTTTTAAAGAGTTTTAAGATGCTGACTTACACCAAATCTTTATCTTTGCTACCTCTGGTTTCAGCAAGATCTATAGGTGCAGGTTTTTTAAAATCCAAATCAAAATACAAATTGCACATACAGTCTTTTTCCTCTGGTTTGGGGAAAAAATTATATTAGCAGTAAACCAATGAAATTGACTACGTCTCATGACTTGAGTTTTCTGTAATAAAGGAATAATTTCTTGGGTCTATACTAATACACAGATTAGAGAAGTCCAAAGTCTTACTGTCATTGGCTAATGTTGTACTTTGGTACACTGTCTTTACAAATAATGTGACGTAGCATGTTGTTTTTATTTCTTTTCTTCTTGGAGTCTAAATATTAGTATACTTTACACATATTTAGCAACAGACTTCCTTCCACAGAAAATAACTTCAATTATTTAAATAGGACCTTCAACTGGAATGGAGGCTTTAGGATTTGGTCTTCAGTAAAAACACTGGGCTTGATTCAGATGAAATATAGGTAGTTTTCAGAACCACTAATGCCTTTCATGTGCTAAATCAGCTACTATTTTTGTTAAATATAAATGTCCTTGTCAAGTCTTTGGTTAAGAGAATTGTTAGTGCAATAAATGGCAATATGAGAGCAAATATTAATGTTTTAGTCTGAATCTGCCCTCAAATGTGCCTGCAAAGCAAAGCTCCTGTTTGTCCCCGCTTACTTTGTCATGGGCCACATCACAGGGTGGGTCTCTATCACAGGGTGGTTCCTGGAATCCTGCAGCATAAAATTGAACCTGAAGGTTCATCTGCAGCCTCTGCAATGCTCCAGCTACATCCAGACATCTGGTCCATCAATCAGATCAAAGACCAAAGTATCCTCTTCTCTTCAAATCTCTGATCCATCACACCAACTATTTTGCTATATAAATCCTCTTAGGATATATTACTTGTTAGTGCATTATGCCCTATGCCAGTTATCTTCTACATATAATTACATATATTCTTAAACTAACTTGGGAGAGGCAACAATATCGAAAGACTTCAATGAAAAGAAATGGCTCTTTCATAGTTTTATCTGATGGACTGTATTTTGAAAACATATATGAATTGTGCATGCATTTCATTGAATGAATTAGCTACATTTTAGTTCTAGCAACCAAAATGGTACCACCGATAAGGGTGTAATTTTTTTACGTGTCTCTCAAAGGCTACACAAAAATTAAAATTAAGTTGCTGAAACACTCCCCGTAGTTTAGTTAATCATTACTCAAATTCAGACTCTGAGAAAATGTTAAAAATCATAAAACAACTCCCCTGGAAAAGTGATAACACAACACAGACTTGAGGCTTCTAGCAGTGATTTTGCTGATGAATATTATTTATTTGCTTGCTTTATGGCTGAATTTAACAGTTCAAATGAGTGAACACATCATCGTGTTAGTTATTTCTTTACCTACAAAGCAAAAAGATGATCCTCGTGTCTGAATAATCAAATAATTGCTGATGAGCTTTTCCTGTGCTCGAGGCTGTGCTCACAGGATTACATTTGCTGCAGCCTCAGTAAAAGGCAAGAATTGTGACTGGCTGCTGTATGAGGCAGAAGCACAGTGTGGATCAGTGCCAATGTACGATCAGTGTCTCAACCGGAATAAGCAAAAATGTCAGTGAGGGAAACCAAAAATCTAAGTTTCCAAAATATTTTAACTCTGGGTTGTACTTCCGGATCTCACAGAAAAAAACCAAATTACAGGTAGATATAGTCCACTGTTATTTGGACAATGTTCCAGGCTGCAAATGTGAGCCTTTCTTATATTGTTTTCATTCTGAAAGAGAATAAAAGCTTCTCGATTTGCAGTTCATGTGAGTGACCATACATACCCTTGTGTGGTTTAGTCTCCTGCTCTGTAAACTATTCTACTTATGTAAACCTTCTATTTTTCATTTCAACAGAAGATATATATTTTCAGACATATTCATGAAATTATGCCCACTAAGAGGCCAGGCCTTTGTGAAAAAATTCGTTGAGGTCTAGCAACGCAGCTGGAGAATAAACTCTGCCTTGTAGAAACGACTTCAGACTACTACCCCTTTCTCATCACTTCTATTTTGGTTTGGTGGACCTAATTCTTTTGGTGGGACAATTTTTAAAACAGTTTATGTGAAAAGAGAATTTAAGCTGTTTTGTGGCAGAGAATATTTTCCAAGCAGACTTGTCACGCATAAGTAAAACTACAGGGGAGGTTTAACTGAGATGGGAAAGGGAGAACTGTTATGCACTCATTCAATTTTTTTATCAAATCTCAGTAAATAATATTTTTAAATATCTCCCTTTATAAATTTTGTGGCTGTTAGCAAAATATCAAACAGTCATATTCATTTATATTATTATTTTAAACTAATAATTTGAATGGATATTTTCTTTCCGATATTCAGGTCAAATTTCCATTCAGAAGACGGGTTTTCACTGGGTAAATACAGAAATACCAGGGGAAAAGCTTTCTGGAGCACAGCTCCACTCTTGTGCAACTAATGGTGAGTTTGGGCAAATTACTCCATGATTTCCACAGAACTACTCTTGAAGTATCCCTCATGCATGATAGAAAAGACTAAACGTTGTGTCCCTTGGGTGGGTTCAGGCAAGTGAGCTCAACCTGTTGCTCCCCCGTTCAATCTGGATATCTCCCTACCTGTTTGGCTTAGCTTATATATCCACAAAACAAAGTTAGCCCGACTGAACCAATTTCTCTGATAAATGGTTTTGAAAGAGATGTCTCACAATCACTGTATTATAATTGGGGAAACTTAAGCTATTAAGCCTGCCAGAGCCTGACTCTCTGTACAGTCATTAGGGAGTAGTAGTCATAATGTGTAATACAAATTATTAGTTTTGATGTCACATCTACTTCTATCTCTCTTGACTTTCTCTAGTAGTTACAACCACAAAATTAGAAGCCACAGTAAGTGGTCTGAGAAGGGGCTTGTGTTACACTCTATCAGACTCTACCTTCTCATGCCACAGAAGGGCACACAGTATCCCATGGGCTGAAGAGCTGCAGCTGCTTTTATTTCCACATTTACAGTTAGAAATTCAGCAACATAAAGTTAAAGGGTATTGAATTAATATACAAATGTTTTCATTGTTGAAATAATATTATTTTATATTTCCTTTTGAGGCACCCAATTACAGAGTGAGAACGCTAAAGAGATTAATGCACAAATATCAACTCCAATGAGAATGACCTGTTCTACCTTGTGTAGGGCAGATTACAATACTCCAGACATTACTACAAATTAGTTCCCAGAACTGTTCATAGAGAACACTTTTAACAGTGAAAAAAATAATTCAAACTCTGCGTGCAGTAGAAAATGAAGAGACTTCTAACTTCTCCATTCTTCAACTATTGCTGAAGTGGGCAACCTGGGAAGTATAAAAATAGATTAAAGGAATGGGATTCCTGAGATCTGTACGTGCAGAATTAAGCATTTGGCTGTGGCATTAGCATTAAAATTACTTAAGAATCATGCATGTCATCCAAGTGCTCTATGTAGCCAGAAAAGAAAGTCAGGGACCCTCAAAGGAAGATTGGTCCAATCTATTCAGACTGCATTTGCTGAAAGTATTGACTTCTCTTTGCCAATTACAGAGGGAGCCTGAATCTCTAGCTGGAATGAGACTCTAGTGGTTAAATAATGCAAGTCATAATACAAGAAATCCTGCACTAAGTGAGAAAATGCAAAATGTGAGATATTTCACCCTTGTGACTAGTTCTAACTGCAGACCCTTTCAGTGGGTAAAATGCATTATACATTTCACTCAGAGATTCAGATAAATATTTGCAAAAAGCAGCCTGCACCCAGTTAATTCTGTTCACATTGAAGTCTGAATACTTTCCAAAAACCTTTCCTTGAAGTCTTAACAGAATGTTGGATGGCCTTAGAAAAATAAAAAGAATGCTGACCAACTTAAAAACACACAATAAAATATTCTTTCTATTGTAGCTTCCATGTACACTAGATGGGAACACTATAAGACATAAAAGTCTTACAGGAAGCCAGGTCAAGAAGAACTTGATTCAGGATATCTGCCTGATAGTAAAAACCATACTGCAAATTGTTTCATAAATCCCACTGCCAAAAATCTAACCCAGTGTCCCAGATTCGTATGCTAATAAATGTGCATTACTCAGGCTGCAAAGGGAGTTATCATCTTCACAAAATATTTATCTTTAATGAAATCAAATCCCAAGAAGAATCTCAGGGTACAGAGGCAAAACAGTTAAGTTGTCAAATATGGCCTTTCACATATGTGAAGACTTTTGAAGGTATTTGCTTCTTGGTTATTTTCTACTTGGAAAACAGGAGATAAAATCTGGTGATGTATGTCACCATATACATTAAAATCTCAGAAGAATCCTTTACTTAGTTTGTCATTGAAAGATACAAGGAACTCTTTCACCAGTTGAAATTAATGACCATCTACAGATGAACCCTCTCAGAAGAAACTCAGTATTTCTTCAGCTTTTTCTTAATTTTATACTTCAAAATATAGCTTACTGTTCAAAAAACCAGTTAGATTTCTCTATTCTATTCAGCAGCCTTGCAAATAATCCCATTGGATAAGATTGCTTTAATAAAAGGAGTCTTTCACAATAAATAATAAATCCAAACATATATACATATATTCAAATAAATTTGCCAATAAATAGAACCATGAAAGTTGAAAAACTATTATTCCAGCTTTTGTTGTAAAAATATGATACCAGGATT
Source organism: Ptilonorhynchus violaceus (assembly GCA_013397565.1). Classification (NCBI taxonomy): domain Eukaryota; kingdom Metazoa; phylum Chordata; class Aves; order Passeriformes; family Ptilonorhynchidae; genus Ptilonorhynchus; species Ptilonorhynchus violaceus. The sequence goes on along the minus strand of VZRJ01012978.1, from coordinate 7,550 downwards.
ATGTAAAAATCTTGACTGGATTTAAACACATTCACATTCTCTGTTGGAACAAGCCAACAGTCATGTGTGGGCTGATACAACTCTATTAACAAGATGTGATGTGGGCAGAGTCAGAACCATATAAAACTTAATGAGACTTTTCCTGTAAGCTTAGATGGGGCCAGAATTTTATATCATTTTGGAAACAATATCAAAAAGTGATAAATCAAAAAATTTTCTCTAAATTTCAAATATGCCTACCTAATTATGCATTTTCAGCCTGGTTTTGACTTTATCCTATGGAAATTATCTCAATGACTTTACAGATCCACATAATTTAAAGGATAGTTTCCCTCACTTTAATTTGAAAAATGATTTGTGTGTGAAGGAAAGGATTTACTTTCATCAGTGTGGAGCTTTGGAGCTAAGTCGTGGGGCTTTTACAGAAGAGAAAGCTAGAAATACAAAACGCATATCCTGTTTTGGTGAGATACAATAAAATTGGGCTTGACCCAAAACTGTTGAAATTTTGTCTTAAATTGTACTTTTATCATATATTTCCTACTGAGGAGTTTTGCTCTCCTGAGTATCTAGATAAACAAGTAATTGGCAGGGTTTATCTGTAAGTGTACCAGCTGCTGTGGGAACTGAGATTAGGTCAGCTGCAGTGACTTTAATTTGTTAGTAATCAAACATTGTCAATCTGACAGTTTTATAAATGTAGAAAAAAGCCTGTGACAAGCTGTAGGTAGCCAAGAAACCCCTGAGCACAAGCTGGGATTAATCTCTTTGATGAATATGCACTATGTATACATAAGCAGGTGGATTTATGATAGAGTGTAATCCCACTAAATGTTCCAGCTGTTAGCACCAGTTGAGCTCACAGTAATCCTCTACCAAGCCTCATGCTTGGGAATGTCCATGTGTCTCTGTGGACAGCCCCAGTTAGTGCTTCAGTGGTACCTACGGTCCCAGTCGTCAGGCCCTGAGGTCTGCAGCCCATCCCACAAAGGGCAAGACAGGCGTCCTGCAGCCATGGCGGCCTCGCTCTAGGCCTGCCCTGAGGGGAGAGGGCCCACGGATTCTCATGGCCACAGGCCACCTCATGGCACAGAGCAGCCCTGCCAGCACCTCGCAGCCCCAGGGAAATGCCAGCTCTCCACTTGTGTCGACTCAGTCTCTGCACTCCCTACACATTCGAGTAGTTAAACCACAAAAAAGATATAAAATGTAGAAGTAGCTTTTCAGCCACAAAATTTTGCCCTCTCCTAGCCTTAAAAATTTCCTCACTTCTCAGAAGGTATGAGAAAATACATGGCTTCTAGCATGATCTCGTCACTGAAATCCCTCTTTGTTCCCAATAGAACTGAACTGGCATCTCTTTTACCAGCAATTCACCAAAACCATAGCATTTTTTAAGATTTTGTCAAAAAAATAGAGAAAATTTATTTCAGTTGATCATTTCAGAGTCTTTTGTTTTATCAAAATGAAGCACCTTTTACAAATTTTATAAAAAAAAATCACAATGTTTTACTGAAAATTAGCCCATTTTTAACCATCAATGACTGTAATTATAATATATAATTTGTAAGATATCATAATTTTTGTGCTAAGTGATGTACTTTAAAAGCTTCTGTTTGTCTAAAGTAAGTGTGAAAGTCACATTCCACTTCAAAAAAGTAAGAAACCGTTGCCCCCACAACTGCTCCTGCACTTATAAAAAGTTTTTAAAAATAACTGCATGTACAATCAAAGTTCAGAAACTGAAAAAAATTCCTAAAAATTACTCTTTAGCTAAAACCCATCATCTTAAAGAAATACTGTAACTTGAGAGCTGGGCCAACTGCTGATGCAGTTTTTAATATATATTTTTAGCAGTCCCTCTTTAAGCCCTTACCCATCTTTCTTCAAAAATTCACCTTATTAAGTATCTTTCAGTAGGTTACTGGATTAAATGGAATGTTCATTCCATTTGTGCAAATTGTGGTGGTTGTGTGTGAAAGGAATGATTGCATTGCTTTCATTTTTCTTATATTGGAAAACTTGAACTTGGGATAGGTTTTTCAAAAAAAGTAAGTGCCATCCTACAATGAAAGCCAGGCAGGTCCAACCCCTTGCTGAACTCATTGCTTGTCTTGCTGTGGAATACATATTCACTCTCTCTTCCCGGGGCTGCTCCAGGATCCATAGCACCTGTGCTTGTACATGATGCACTACACCTGCTGCATATGTGTAGTGTACACAAAAATGTCTCATTTAGGGGTTTTGTGTGCATATGCACAAACAACACACAGAACACATAATAACTGATAACTTATTCAGAGACCAGAATATGGCCTTCTCACAGCCCAGATAAGCGGCTCAGTGATGAGTCTGGGAATCCATCTCTTCTTTGGTGAGTGTTCCACTGGCTATGTAAGGTGAAAAAGCTTGGGAGCAGCTAAGGCCCTCTGCATTTGAGTTCCTATATAAACAAAACTTACTTGGTTGTATGAAGACAACAGTGCAACAGAAAAGTCACAGAAAGATCTTGTGTTTTATGCTTGTAGCTCTGCATTTCGGCCCTCTTGTCAACCTCCACACCTCTCCATTCCATGTCCAGGGCTTACATTACACTCTCAACTGAAACATTTCCTTCAGAATATTTGATCAAAACTGATGGATTCATTCCTTCTGGAAAAATAAGTTTCCCCTCATTTGGAAAAGAAAAGTTGAAACAGCTTCCAGTTTTTCAACAGTTGGAATTTTTAGCACATAAGGCACCTAAGTGAGTGGTGACCTTTTTGGTGAGAAGTCTAACAAAAAGAGGAAACTCCATGGGAATGGGGCCCAGAAAAACAGTGTTAGATCCCACTTTACATTAATTTGATTCTAGATCAAGTAATGCTCCACACTGTAATTATTGTAATATGCAAAAAAGGAAAATAAGTCTAGTAGATAAGTAAGAGCCAGGTCTGCTCTGATACACAGAATAAAATTAACATTTTAAAATCATTAGGGAGAATACTCCAAAACAAGAATCAAAGTAACAAGCTGTTCCTCGGAGTAGAGTGAAACCTAGTGCTATACATATAAAGCACCATTGGAGCTGGTATTAAGTCTGAAAATTACTTTGTATCAAATGGTGAAGGAAGAGTTATTCCTACCACTGACATACCATCTAGGTATTTTTCCTCCTTTTAATTACTTATGTCAAAATTGATAGCTAATTATGCTTACATATATATGCATGCCAACACAGATCTCAAATCTGATTCTTACTATTAAAAAAGTAAATGTTTCATGTCTGTTTTCTGTTTTTATTTGTAGGTGAAACTGTCTACATTATTGCCTACTCCTCCTGCATAGCTCTCATCCTAGGAATAGTCCTGCTGACCCTCCTAAAGATCAGGTAATTTGATAGGGATATTAATCACTAGTTCTAGGAAATTGAAAAAACCGAAAATAAAATGTTTTGATGTAGTTAAAAGGTGGACATTGTGATTGTCTTTAAAAACAGTCCAGCATGCCCCTGTGATGGAAAGAACTGACATTGTAGGTGTCAGCAGGGAAGAGTGAAATATGATATATATCTACAATGCCCTCCATTCATGCAGAGATCCCAGGCTTCAGGAGGTTTCATTTCCTGTCCCATGGCAGGGGAAGGTGAAATCTGAATTCAAAAATTCTGTGAGACTACGTTCCTAGCCCCATAGCAGGCAGCAGTAATGCAAAAAGGAAATGAGAATATTCAGCATTATAACATATTTAGAAACCAAACCGTGAATGCTGCTACTGTAGTTAATATTCTTGCCAAATGCCCTTTGGCATTTGCTCATAGGAGTCCGTAAACAGCACCCACCATCCCTGCCATCCTTCCCCTTTCCCCCTTCCCTCCCTCTCTCCCTCCCTATGTATGAGAAACTGCCCATACACCAGTGCTTGGTAAGAAAACAGAAATGTGCATTCACTTAGTTAAATGAACATGGCCTTTTTTTAAATGATACATTTTCTTGGACCAAATTAAATGGCCAGATTTCAAGAATTACACTGTCAGATGATAGGTAACAGAACATGATGTAGCAGGAGCTATATATAGTGGGAGGGATATTGAGTCAAATTTCATTATTAAATTCAGAGGCAGATCAAAGAGGAATTATAGAAAAATGCAAAAGGCAGGTCAGGGGTCTATGGGAACAGAGGCTTTCGCTTTAGGTTTGCAGTTACAGGAATATCAGCATATAAAGAAAATTCAGATTTAAAGAATACAGAGGATGGAAGAAAGAACACTGCATTAGTAACAATGAAGGGGATTATTTTATACCACAGTGTTCATCATAAAAATAGAGGAATTTTGCCACTGATTTCAATTAAGCCAAAGTTCAAACCAAGAGCTGTGTAGTTTATTGTTAAATACATGCACATTCTTTGTTTTCAGAGCCTGCAGAACAAAATATGAGTCAAGAAGTCCCTCGCCAGACCATTCTTCTGAAACATTTATGGCCCATTATAAAAGTCACAGATGAACTACTCTTTTGCTTATGCTTTTTAAGGCTATTCTTGAAAGTCAGCCTGTTGTACATATGCGATAATAAAATATATATTAGAAAAACTACTATAAATTATGGAATTTTCTAGTTAAGCAGACAAAATATTTTTATATTTATTAGCTCATTTTAAATCTTTCACAAGCTGAAAAAAAGGGGAGAAAATGGTAGAACTGTGCTCTCTCTTATTTCTGTAGATTCAAAGATCTGTCCTGGGCTGCACATTTCCTACATTTTTAGATGCACATGAAACTATAAATGCTGTATCAAAAGTGGCAATCTCTGAAGCCCACCCTTCTGATCTCAATTCACCTGGAAGAAATTAAAAAAAAATTCCACTCAGAAACATTTTAGAGACCTGATAAAGAGCACATATGAGACAGTTTTGTACACCAGGCTCCCAGGTACCAAGTACCTGATGTGGTATTTGTCAGGCAGCAGTCACAGATGGGCTGCCTCTAGTTTGATGGTGGAGCACTTGTAGAGTAGGAGGAGATCAGGATTACAACCCCTTTCAAAACTAAAATGACTATCTGGAATAAATGTTGCTGTTGAAACTGTTTTTAATTTCACCTCCAATATGCTTCTAAAAGAAATGAGTGAGGTTTGCCGCTTTGAATACAATAACTTTAGAAAGCATTTTGTGGTCTGAATGCCCAGTGGGGAAAGCCACTTGCCTGAGGCTGAAGTGCCTGCTTCTCAAGAGAGAAGCTATGACCCATCTCATCATCCGTTTTTCCTGTTCATTGTCTCTAGGCAAGACCCAAAGTGCCTAATTGTCCCCTTGCACTGTACTGGGAGTCATGGTCCCTAAACATCATTCTGGATCCCATTTTCTGGCTATGAACTCTGGATTTCTCTCTATAGCTGAGTTGTTTTGCTAGATTTGAGCTTCTATTTAGTACCAGTGAGTTGTCTTTGTTAAATCTTTATAACAATCTGGTTCTGGTGAGCACAAGATAACGGACTGGCATTTCTTATTCAGCTTATTACCACAAATAGCACATGTATTGTCTTGTTACAATAGCATCTGATTAATTAACTTAATTTTGAATGTGATTAATTTTAATATTGTTTGAATTATCACTAAATATAACTCAGCTCTAGTTTTGAACATGACAGAAAACGGATCTAGGGCTATATCTAGGGCTAGAAATTAATGTGATTTGAAAAGCAGGAATCTCTATTCTTCAACATGACTTTTGCTTCTGGCTTTGGTAGCTTGTGAAATTAGTGTGAGAGCAAAATCTTAAGTGTGCAGTCCTATTCAGGAGAGGCTAAGACATTTTTAACAATTATTACAACATGCATTTGCTCTGTCTTTATCATCTGCATAAACCAAAAAAGTCCTTCTTGTTTTGCAATCAAATATTCTGTCATTACTAAATAAGCATTTGGACAAAAATACAGAAACAGAAAAGTGCAGTTAGTTAGTTAATCAAAAAGATCTCCTTTAGCAGTCCAGAAATCTGCAGCATTTAGCTTACCTCCCACCAAAGTGGTATATTCATATGCATCTGAAAACTGTGAAGTGGGAAGACTTTCAACTGAAAATACTGATGAGAATATGTTTTCATCAGTGTTGGACAAAAACATTTCTTTAGATAGGAAATGTACTTCTGACGTGAACCCTGTGCTGGTTTTCAGTCTGAATTAAAAAAACAATGAACCCTCCATGTCACAAAATTTGAAGAGATCCATTTAAATTCGGATTTAACTAAACCTCAATCAACAACAAAAAATAACCTTCTGTTTTAGAAACTTTTGTTTTCTAATTATCTTATATTTAGGCACTAGTAACCCAACTCATATATGTGCTTAGACACACACACACTCAAAAACAAGTATGTAAAATGTATTTGAAACTGAGGGTATGTGAGTTACTCTGAAAGACAGCAAGATATTTAGTGGCTTTTGTGTTGCTTCTGCAATTTTACAGACTCTCTCTTCAGAGATGACTTAAATGCTTAATGGAAAAAGTACATTTCCTCCACTCTACATGTAAAAATTATTTTGTCAATTGCATCTAGGTATTAGTTATTAAATAAAGGAATTTCTGCTGGGATGATCTGTATTGCTGTGATCCTGATTAGACTCTAACTGCTTCACAAACAGTTTTCTGATCAGAGAATCATAGAATCAGTTTGGAAAAGACCTAAGATCTTTGAGTCCAACCATGATGGAAGAAAAAGCAGTATTTTGTAACAGCTTCATTATTAAAATCTTTTCTCCTGAAGTATGACATCTGCATCTAATTCCCAGTGGAGGAAAATTAAGTCTCATTGATGACAGGACTCCCAGGACACAGCTCATTTTGGGTAAGGACGTAGCATTCATCCTCTTGTCCTGGAGCTAGGACATCCCAAAGTGAAGAAATGAAGGCTGACTGGGCTAGAGGGAGAACACATGAAGTTTTGCCTTACAGTACTCTCATCTGAAAGTGAGAATACTGGGTTCCAGTATTTTCTTTGAAGATTGTTTATGCATTTTCTCCAAAGATCATTTCAAATTAAATGTGTCAAGAGTTTTGAGACAAGTACACAGGACTAGCTCTTCCTTATGCAGTATTGAAGCTGCAAGGCTGTGAGTTTCCACTTCTCCTGCCTTGCCACAGTGAGTCTCAAATTCTTCAAAAGGAAGATTTTTCCCTGGGACAGCCACGGGTTTAAAAAGTCATAATTGGACGGTTTTCGCCTAGCGAAAATTTGCATATTTTTTCCCAGAAGGGATGGGGGAAGCGTGTCCATCTTGAGCTTCTGTGGCCACAGGGGTGGCTGCGCCTTGGGCTCTGGCCCAGGCTGCAGCCACCCCCAGCCCCCACTGGCCCGTTCCTCTAGCGCGGTGCAATCGAGCCGTGACCGCTGAGCGAGAGAGAGAGAGGGAGAGAGAGAGAGAGAGAGCGAGCTGCCCCTGGAGCTGGTTGTGGTGAGAACAAAGGAGGTGCGGCGCCGATCCGGCACGGTGTGGCGCCAACCCGGCACAGCGTGGTGCCGACCTGGCATGGCGCGGCAGTGGCACAGCGCCATGGGGAGAGGCAAACCAGCG
>VZRJ01012960.1:79739-200114 GCA_013397565.1 Ptilonorhynchus violaceus | reverse complement strand
AAATAATATTAATAATAATACTAGAATAAACCACCCTAGCCCTTATTTCCTCCTTCTTCGCAATAAATGACTTTCATTTCCCGGCAGAGCCCTGTGCGTGCGGAGCCGGGGAGGAGGAGGAAGATGAGGAGGAGGAAGAAGAAAGGGGCGAAGGATTGGGAGTCCGCTCACCTGGACGGGGCCGGCAGCGCCCGAGGCTTTGGCTCTGCTGCCGCCAGCTCCGTCCCAGAGGCTTTTTTCGTTGCGCGCAGAAATGCGCCCCGAATGTCCCCTTGCCCGGAGCGGGGGCGGCGGGCGGGACCCCTCCCCGGGCGGGACCCGTCCTGCAGGACAGCGGATCTTCCTCAGGGAAATTTCCCCCCGTCCCAGGCTGGGATTCCCCGAGCTTCTCCCCACCCCCAGCAGCCGCTGATGTGCTCATGGGACCCGCAAACAAAAAAAGGTGGGTGCAGGCGGCCCCTTCCCCCAGCTGCCCCCCAGGGTCGCCTGCGACGTGTCCCCCCCTCGGGGACCTCCGTGCCACGCGTGGTCGGGGTAGCCCCGCGGGACGCTCTCCGCGGGCCGGGACTGGGGTGCCCGAGCGCTGCTCGCCCCGACGGGGCTCGGCCGCGGCCGCGGTGGGGTGACACGCGTGGAAACTTCTTTTCACCCCGCTTTTCCCGTGGAAACAGCGGTAGGAGCAGCCCCGGCCGCCGGCGCGCTGCCCCGCGGAGCTGCCGCGCTCAGCACCCGCGGGGAACCCGCGCGGGAGCCGCTGCCCCTCGCCCCTCTCCTCAGCACCGTGTGCTGTCCCCTCCGAGGGTTAAAACACAAAACTCCCTTCGCTTTTATGGTTTATTTTCAAATTCTTCGAAGGAGGGGGAGAAACGGTCTCGGTCGTCATCCCTCGCCGAAATTAAACGAGAGGAGCCTGGCGTCGTTCTCAAAAATCCGGGTAGCAAACCGTGCGGGAGGGAGCGGCGGCTCGCAGGCTCTGCCTGCTCCCGAAAAGTCTTTCCAATCAGTTAATGTTGCTTCGCAATATTAATGATAAAAAATCGGCAGCCCCGGCTTTCATTGGCTGCCGCCTTCGCCGTGCTGCAGCACACACGCTCCAGCAGCTCGGGGCATTTCGGGCTCCGGTTTCTTCATTTACATCCCATAAATGCCCCCCTCTAAAAGGAAAAAAAAATAGGAAAAGAAAGATTTCCTTCGAGATGCTGACGCCTTCATCCTTAAATACTTAAATACTTCCATTTTCCCCCTAAATCCTATGTCCAGGAGGGGCATCTCTTCAGGTTGTACATAAACTTTGCACCCTTTTTTGTTGGTTTTTTTTTTTTTTTTTTTGGTGGGGAGAGCAGCAATTTCCAGGGCGTTGACTGAAATCCATTTCTCCTCGCCAGCTCGTTTAGACACCAAAACTAATAGTGCGATTATTATTCCTGAATGATATCATGGTAATGCAGAGAGATAAGAACGGCCTGATAGGGAAACATTAAAATTATATTCTTGGAGATAGTTCATTTGGAGTAACTTTAAATTAGATGAGATCATGTAGCCCGAGATCCAATATCAGCATAAATAGAGCTGTATTTCTGCCTTCATCCTCCTCTTCCTCCTCGCAGGAATCATGGTTGGGCTCCCAACTGCCAAAAGCGAGAGGTGAAGTGCACCTATAATTTGAAAATACCCCCGATCCAAACTTTATTTAGCAAAATAATAGATCTTTAAATAACTTTTTTTTTTTAATGCCTCAGGCACTGGGAAAGGGAGGGGATTTTTAATTGATTTTTAATTGAAGGAAGCACGTTTTGGAAAGACTTCCAGGTTTCTGGGGCTTTTCAGAGCCGCTGAGGACACCGGTACCACTGGCTGTTCTGTGGGACCTGGTGAGATTCCCACCACCAGGAACGCTTTTTCCAAATACACAGAATTAGGTAAGTGCACGGAATCCCACCAGGCACTGCCAAGGATGATTATATTCCTGCTTTTCCCTCATATTTGGCTATTTTACATGCAAGTGCAGACAGACATTTCTTTATGCATGTGCCACATATTAAAAAAAGGCCCTTTTAATCACATGCCATCAAATAATATTTTCTGAGAGAGATATATGGAAAATATGTTCACACAGCAGCTCATACAAGCAGCAGCACTGATGCATTCACAGATACTGTGCAGAACAGACTGGATACTTACAGGTTATTCTTTTTGCATTTTTACACTATTTCTTCCTCAATTTCATCCCCCCCAACCCTGAAAAAAAGCATTTATTCAACTCCAGCTATAAAGAGTTACAGGGATCCAGCCTCCTGCACGGAGAGATTTAATGGAGCAGGTCACTGCCCTGTACATCCGTGACAGAAGAGGGGAGCAGTGATGGATGTGGCAGATTGGATCATCCCACGAGCTGCTTTCTCACGCTGGCCAGCAAGAGATGCTTCCTGGGAAGGCACCACACTCTGGGGGAGAGAACTGTAGAATAACTTGCTTCAAAAATAAAGATTAGGACCCGGTTTATGCCCTGAGGCAGAAGTTTACAGCCCTTTCCAAACTTCATTTTTGTTCTGCACATTTTATCCGTCCGTGATCCAACCTGATCCCATCCCATCCACAGAGCTCTGTGCATTTGGGTCTCACTCCTCACAGGTGATCTGTTCACTGCTCTTTGGCAGCATCCATCTATTTTTGTGGCTCGCTGTTAATGAGGAATGGATATTTTTCACCGGGAGATTTCCCTCCTGGCTCAGGCTCCCTGCAGGTGCCAACCCTGTGGTGTGGCCACTCACCCCGGGGAGCCACCAGCACTGGGAAACCTGTCCCTGCTGCCTCTGTGGGCAGGTCCAGCTCTTTGCACTGGGGTGAAGGTGCTGATTAGTGAGCCAGGGGGATGGCCTGACAGCAGAAATATGCCTCAAATTATATCAGCCTTCCCAGAGCATAAAATTTAGCTTGGTTATAGAATTACAGAATCATAGAATGGTTTGGGCTGGAAGGGACCTTTAAAGGTCATCGAGTCCAAGCACTTTGCAATGAGCATGGACACTTTTCCACTAGAGCAGGCTGCTCAGAGCTGTGTCCAACCTGAATGTTTCCAGAAACGGGGTGGCCACCACCTCTCTGGGCAACCTGTGCCAGTGTTTTACCACCCTCATTGTGAAAATCTTCTTCCCTGTGTCTGTCTCACACCTCTGGTTCCCTGTGTGTCATTGTGTGGGAATGCTGCCCCGAGCGGTGCCGAGTGCCCCCAGGCCACCCTCCTGGGGTGACACTGCTGTCACTTGAAGGACACCACGCTGTGGCAGAGAGCACCAAAACTGCCCCCAGGGAGCCAGGCAGCAGCTCGGGCTCCATGAGACACACCAGGGCTCTCTGGCACAGCCCTGCTGGAGCTTCCCGGGGCAGTGCCACCTCCGTGCTGCCTCCCGAGGCCTTTCCTCAGCACCTTTAGCAGTTACACAATGAGTGGCTGAGGAGCTGTTCATCCTTTCCAGGGTGAGAAACGCCTCGTGGAAACCCATTGGGATTCCCCTCCCATGCTGCAGAACCCCACGAGGTCCTTGGGTGCATCAACCCACCTCCCCAGGGAAGAGATCCCTGGAGATCACCCCTGGATTTTGCTTTCCCTGCGGCAGAAGCAGCAGGAGGCAGAGATGAGGAGTCTCTCCAGTAAATAAGCACATTCACTGTGGCCATGGATGTAAACCCAGGGGCTTGACACGGCATTGACTTCCCAGATATTGTACGGCCAGGGAGCCTCCGTCATTGTCAGCGGCATGAAGGGAAGGATAAACGACCTGAGCTCAGGAGTGCAGGGCAGGCTTGTAAGGAGAGGCAGTATCTTTTATTAGACCAACTGATACAGTCAGAAAAAAAACACCCAGACAGGTTTTCAGGCACATGAGCTCTGAAATAGGAGCAACAACTTTAGAGAAAAGTGCCAAGGCTGAACTGTTTATCTCCCACACTCCCCCGCCTCCTTTCCTAGGGAGGCTGACGGCTTCATTGCTGTGATCCAGCCCCTCCCCGGGCTGGGATGGAGCTCTGCAGTGGGTTTGCTCCCTGGGATCCAGCCGTCCTCCCCAGGCTGGGATGGAGCTCTGGAGTGGGATTGTTCCCAGCCACACGTCAGTCATGGAGAAGCACAGGGGCTGCTCCAAGGCAGGGTGAAAATCTCAGGGTAAGGAAGGGAAGCGACCAGCAGGGTTTGGTGTGTCAGGTGAGCTCTGGAGTAGCTTTTTTCAGGGCTGGCTGACAGGAAAGAAGCCTGTGGAAAGCACATGGTGCTCAGCCAGACGTGACAACTGCTGTGTTCTGCAAGCAGGACACACTTAAAATACCATCTTGTTGTGTTTCTAACACGGGTAAATAACATGAGAAGTGGAGTCTGGTCAAGATGCAAATCTGCAGAGGAAAATACTCCTTCTAGTGACTGATGTGCTCTAAAGACCAGTTCATAGGCTCAGGGTTCCTGCAAATCTGTGTCCTGTCCCTCAGTTGCACTTTGCATTTGGGTATCTGAATGAGACCAACGGTGTTTGAAGGCGGCTGCCACTGATGTCCCCAAAGGCTGCAGCGCTGGAACTTCAGGAGCATCTGTTATTTCAGTCAAAGGTGGTGAAATTCATGCCCACTCCATTTATTTTGGATCTGGCAGCCTCTCACACAAGGTGGGGCTACATTTTTCTGTCAAAGCTGCCCTCTTTGGTCAGCGTGTCCCCTCTTGAGGAGCATCTGCCCCCTCACACACAGCCAGGCCCGCAGCGCAGTTCACCTTCCCACCTCAGACAACCAAACCATGCAAGAGCCACAGAGTTTCTTCCCTGCTCGTCTCACAAATCCTGATGTGGCAGAACACAAAGCCTGTGAGAAGGTAACAACTGAGACCCATCAAAGATCTGATAAACAGTCCATTTGTCCCACTGGAAGGTCCCCAGACCTCTCCTCACTGCTCCCACAACTGTTCTCAGTGGCCCAGGATGAAGCTCCTGGGGTGAGGTATTTCAAGCACTGAAGGCCATTTCTTCCCCATGACACATTCCCAGGATAAAAGGAGGACTCCAGGGCCACTAACGACCAAATGCTGACTGCTTTAATCCTGGAGAAGTCATTTGGTCCAAAAGGATCTGGAAAACCTCTAGGGCACATGGGATTTAAGCATGTTGTTTGGGTGCTGGACTACTGGAATTGTAAAAAAGAGATTCTCCAGCAAGCAAGAGGTGCTCCATGTTGCCCCCTGCTCCGTGGTAGAGAGATAACCAGTAGTGACAGATGCTCTCCTGCCTCAAATCTGGGACCCTCCACAGCCTGGGCAAAGAACATGGACTATTCCGGTGCCGTCGGCAGAACCAAGCCCGTCCGGCAAACACAGCTTTGGGCTGAACCGGTGGGGCCAGCTCTGAACAGCCGCTCAGTTCTGCTGCTTGTTGGAAAACCCAGCCCTGCCGCTGACCTCACCGAGTGAGCCAGCGCTGGGAAAACCACGGGGCACGTATCCACCCCGGCAGCCTGCACAGGAACGGCTCCCCTCCGAACGCTGCCTCACGGGAGCCCAGATGCCTCTGAGATGCCTTTTGTTGCTTGCCAGAGGTTTGTGGTGGCACCTTGGAGCAAACCTCCTCCCTGGCTCGGCCCCAGCCTGGGAAGTGCCCTGAGAGGCTCGGCAGAGCAGAGCTCCGGGAGCAGGGAAGGTGTCCACACGCCGCACGTAGACGCCGCGCAGGCTTTGTGTTTGCTCTGAGGCGCCAGCTGTGAGCCAAATGCCACGGCAGAGATCGTGTTCGGGTGGGGAGTCAGCAATGGGTGCCCAGCACGAAGGGAAAGACCCCCCCAGCATCCTCTCCAGGCCTGCAGAAGCCATTCCTCAAGAGGAAGGAGCAGGGCTGTGGTCTCCAGCCATGCAACGGTGTCCAGCACCTTCCACGGGCATGGGATTGACCTCCCGCCCAGCAACACTGGGAAACAAGCCTGGAGAGCCAGGAGAGAGGGAAACATCACTGCCAGCCTCCAAAAAACGAGTCAACCAGAGGGATGGAGGCAGCAAACATTCGGGTGGGGAAGTCCCAAACCCTTTGAGCCACATGGAGAGCCCCCTCGGTGGGGGGCGCAGCCTGGCTGAGGTGCACCAACCCTGCTGCAGCACGGACACGAGGGCTGGGAGCAGAGCTGCACCAGCCTGGAGCCTCCAAAGGCATTCCTGGTTTGAGCTGGGTGTGCCCTCTCCTGCCCTCCCCGGCCTGGTCCTGCTCCTTCACCCTCCGCATCCCTTGCTCAGGGCCCTTCTTCCCTGGAAACAGATCCCACCGCAGGAAACTTTGGGGGAAGTCTCGGGAACTAACTTTAGGGGATGGTACAGATTATATGATCATGGCTTGAGGAAATTATTATATTTTTAATTGAATTTCGTGTGCTGTGCACAGATACTACAGTAGTGGGCCCTTTATCAATTGTTAACACGAATACTAATAAATACTAATGCTAATCATTTGTTTCTGGAAACAAATACAAAGATATTTGATGGAGGTGGGGGGAAAAAAAAAACCTCTCTGAATTTTAACACCAAAAATAATGAAATGCATCTCAGGCCGGTGGCACCAGAAGACAAAACCCCCCAGTTCCAATATGGGGACAGGAAACGTGAGATACTCGCATCAGCTACTCTGCCACGGCAGGGCCGGGCTCCAGAGGGTGACTCAAGGAACAACTCCAACCACCTTGGCCCCAAACTGCAGCCACGTGAGGGCAAACGCTGCGGGGCACGGGCACGGCTCCTCCTCCGGGGTCCTGCGGGGTCGGGCGCGGCGAGGGCCCCGCAGCCGCTTCGCTCTTCACTCCCTGCCCTGATTTACGGGGCACCCATCGCGCCCCAGCAGCTGCTTGTGCTTTACGAGGGCTGCAGATGAAAGCCAACGCTATTTCCACCCACCCAGCCCGAACGGGAAGGCACGCTCGGTAACCCTTTCCCAACCCTCGAGTCAGGGATTCTGCGGGGAGCAGTTTAGCCGGCAGGAGATTCCAGGAGCGGCAATTAATGAGAGGCTGGGATGGAGCTTGCCTTGTATCTCGTTCCAGGTACGGCCGTAGAGGTTTGCACTGGGGCGGGGGAGGCGAACGTTACAGGCAGGGCCTGCTCTGGAGCACACCCAGTCTGCAGCACCTGCGAATTTCTCCCCCAGGATAAATAACTGAGATATCTCCGTCACTCGGGGCTGTTCAAATTATTCATAGCAAATAAATTACCAGGTGTATTTAGTCTGTTGTGTCCCCCCCCCCACCCTTTTCCTACACGCTCATGAATCACTTGGAAATAGAGTCTGATTTCTGCAAGTGTGTCTATTAGTCATGATAAAGAGCCGTGGCACGGCTCATGCAAAGACCTGTGGCCAACGGGCTGTCGGCAAAACCTCGTTGTTGGCCTGGGATCTCCATCTCACTGGTGATTCAGGCCGTTTGCTGCTGCTTCCAAGCCTGGACCGTCGTTTTTTCCCTCTTCCTTTTTAACGAGCAATGGGAGCAGGAGGAAGGACCGCAGAGGTGCTCAGCAAACCTGCTCCATCAGGCAGGAATGCCCTGCTTCTCCCGCAAATCGGGCTGCTCCTGACCCCTGTGGGGATGGTGGTCCTTGCCGAGGCCGCTCTGACCCACAGGCATATCCCAGAGTGTTGGTATCCAGCGGTGTATCCAGCGGAGTATCCGCCATCCGATCTGGCACAGAGGCCAACCGGTGCTGCCCATGCGTCTCCAAGAGTCAGCACTCCAAGACAATGTCTTCTCCACCTGCCAGCCAGAATATTCCTAGGAAGAACCATGAGCAGCGTCCCCATCCCCCCGTTACACTGTCTGCCTTCATCCCAGATTCCGGCCATGGGAAGCAGTGGATCAGCTCCACCTCCTCTGCTCAAGCCCTTTGCCTCCAAAGGCAATTCCTGCCCCAACACACACATCGAGGTCTCCCTGGTGTAATTCCAGTGTTCCGCTGGCTGCGGATGGAGGGAAGACTTGTTATCGCCGGAATACAATTCGCACGCCTGACTCGGGCAGCGTGGAGAGGTGAGGGGAGGCAGGTGGGAGGAGAGGAGGAGGAGCTGTGGCTCCCCTTCCTCCGCGGCACGTGGCGCTCAGGTTCCAGGGAATGGGAGACGTGTCTGATTACTGGGCAAACAATGGTGAGCAGCGCTGTTTAAACACATCCAATTACTGCTGTTATTCAGTGGGCAGAGGCCGGTGTGAGAATGCAAACACAGGCGGAGCAGAGAGGTCTCTGCTGGGGAAAGCTGTAGGAGCCTTGTAACTCTCCCCTCTGAAAAGGGATTTAATCAGCAGCTGCACATTTGCAGGGCAAGGGGAAAGAATGAGAGCTTTGTGCACGGCACTGACTTTTCCCACTCCCTGGGGCACGCAGATAACTCCCCTGATAACCACCCTCCCCTGGGAAGAGCTGCTTGATGGCACGGATGGGGCTGCTCCATCCATCCAAACACAGCCTGGGGCATAAGCCCGAAAGAAACATCTTCATCTCCCTCTGGTGCTCCGACTCTGCTGTGATCCAGTGGTTTGTGATGACCACGAGATCTTTCCGGCCCACCGGAGGCGGTGGGGGTGGAGGCCTCTCCACTGCCCTCCCTGGACTGTGCCATCCTCTCTCCTTCCAGCCAGTGCTGGATTTAGCTGGGAGTCGGTCCCTGGAGGAGACATCAAGAATTAGACCAAAGGAGTTGTCACTGGCTGGTTTTACCGGGATAAAGGCAACTTTGCATCCATCAGCTCAGTGCCTCCCGTCCTCCCGCAGGGACACGAGCAGCCACACAGTGAGTCCTTCATGTCCTCATTCTGCCCGTATCATCCATTTCTCCAGCCACTGGAGTCCCTGAATCCCAGCGGAGCAGTTCCCCAAAGACGAGCCCCTCCTCAGCCCGAAGGACTCCATCTGCCCCCTCGGCCTGGGGAAGGTTCACTGCAGATGAGCAAACTGGTCCCACGTGCTCCCCAAACTGAAGAATTTCCCCGATTTTGTAGGATTAACGCTCTCACCAGAATCACAGGTGATTATTGCTCCCTTCGGTGCTTTCACGTGGCTTGGAATAACGCCCCAGGGATCCATAACAATTAACAGACTTCAGCATCTCACGCTGCCGTCAGTCAGAGACACAGGAGGAGAGAGCCTCCAAAATGAATCAAAGCAGAGGAAATAAGTAGTTTAGCCCTTTTCTTTGCTGTTATTCCCATGTTAACACCGCAGTTGTCTCCTGTGGGATGACAACAATTTCTCCTTGAGCAGAAATTCACCGAGATAAAGCGAAGATCGCAGTTTTATTTCCGTGCACGCGCTGCTCTTCGGCGACACATCCCCAAAACCAACTCCAAAGAACAGGAGGAGGGAATCTTCCTTCTTGGGTGGCTCCTTCTGGCTTCGGCATGCCCCGGGGTTGGAGGTGTGCAGAGTGCCGAGGGCAGGCGGCTGGGCTGTGCCAGGGCTGCTGCCGATCCCCATCGCTGCCCCGACACGTGCGCCGAGCGCGGCGTTCGCTTCCGTGTATGAAGCGGATTCTTTCCCCATTAATCAGTCCCGCTCGTGTGTTTAATTGCAGCCCAAGGACTCCCTGTGAGTCATGTGATGCTTTAGTGGTTACCCGGCAGGTACCGGGGTCAGAGGGCTTCACCCCCATCCTCAGCAGGACCGAATGGTCCAGGGATGAAGTGGGATGGGAATACAGCCCACTGGCACATCCCCAGGTGAGAACTGCTCCTGCCTGGCAGCAAAAAGAGCACAAAAGGTGATCTGCTGTAGGTGATCTTTAAGCCCCTTCTAACCCCAACTGTCCCATGAATCTGTGAAAATGGTTTGCAAAAATCCTGCCCGTTTCCATTTTTCTGTTGCGGTTGCACAATATTTGTGTTTCCAGCGCTATTCCCTTGGAAGGGCTTTCTAGTCTAATGCAGGAATTTTTCAAAGATGCAAACACATTTTCTGTTTCCCTTGCAAACCAGGAACATTTCTCCTCTGGAAATTTTCCATTTAAAAAAGAATGGAGTTACCGATTTTCCACATTTTGAAATCTACAATAAATCACTCCTCAAAACAAAAAAAAAAAAGGAGGAAAGGAAGAGGAAACAGCTACAAACACAAATCAGGGTGAAATGCAGGGGATGTGGTGGGGATGGAGGTGTTTTTCTACTTTAAGGTGCTTTTTGGGGAAATAAAAGCTCTAAAACACTGGAGGTGCTGCTGGACCCACAACGTTTTAGCCTCACTGCTAAAATAAAGGCGAAAGCAATGAGGGTCTGCAGAAGGTCCTGTCCAATGTCTTGGTGTGACAACGCAGCAATGTCCCCATCCCAGCGTGGGGCTGACGGCACAAACCACCTTTGTAAGACACTCCCACTTCCACCGGTGTCTGGGAAAGGGGTGGACGGCTCGGGCAGGTCCCGGCCGCTCCGAAATAGCTCAGTGCCACTGAAGTGAAAGGAGAAGCTCCAGCGGCAGCAGCCGCGGCTGGAGCTGCCAATCCAAACTGCCTGGGACAGGGAAACAGCACAGCAACTCCAGACCCTCCAGGGGGGGATCCATGTGTCAGGCTGTGGGGAGGCGCCAGGAACACTTTAGGATGTGCTGATAGACAAGCAGAGTTTAAAAGTCTGCAAGAATGGACCTGAGGGATGTGCACAAGGTGGAGACTCCGCCGTGTGAGAGCCCAACGGGAAGGTGCATCTGTGCTGGTGCAGGGAATCAGGGAATCGTGGAATGAGTTGGGTTGGAAGGCACCTTAAAGCCCATCCAGTCCCACCCCCTGCCGTGGGCAGGGACACTTTCCACTATCCCAGGTTGTTCCAAGCTCCATCTGACCTGGCCTTGGACACTTCCAGGGCTGGAGCATCCCCTCCACAATTTCACCCTCCTGTACCCCAAACCCCACATTCCAGGGCTGGGGGTTGCCCACGGCTGAGCTCCTGACTGGTGTTGAGGGCAGAGCCGTGCCACGGGCTCAGCTGACACAGGTCCTTCCCGAACCCCAGCCACACCCCCAAACCCTGCAGCGGGGCCTTGGGAGAGCAGGGAGTGAGCCCGGGGAGCTGTGCCCGAGGATTTGGCTGTTCAGCCGCTGTTCCGCTCAGTGCAATCCAGGCGGCTCAATCTTCGTGCCCTGCTTTGAAATCTCCCCGGCAAGTTCCCAGCAGGAGGAGAGGAGGTGGGAGCCCTTTCTCCCTCCTCCTCCATGTGAGCAGGGCTCACCCCGCTCCTGCCTGCCCGGCGTGACCAGGAGGGGCTGCCGCGGGATGGGCTGGGCATCTTTTCTTTGAAGTGGAGCAAAATCCTAAAGCTTTCATTCAGAGAGTGCAAATCACTGCTAAAAGCTCTCCCCTCTCTGACCCCCATCTAGGAAATTCTAATCCAGCCTCACCGGCTTCACCGGTTTCCTTTTGTTTTTTGGATGTTTTTGTTTTTCTTTCCAATGTTGACCTTTGTGTTCAAGCATGGCTGACTCCAGCTGGAAACAAAACCGCAGCCCCCTTCAACCAAGAGGTTCATGTGGATTTATTTATTATTTTTTTACACTGCTTCCCCTATTTCTGTGTGGTGAATGCACTCTGCAAAGCCCCTGGTGCCTGCTGCCTGGTTTGGATTAGCTAAAACAGGTTTCTGCAGAGCACTACTGAGGTCAAAGTGGTTTTGGTGCTCGGAATGAGGATGGTGATAATCAGGGCGCTCGTTAGGCTCTGCTAATGAACGGGAGTGGATCTCTCCCGTTGTCACGCAGCCCTGAATCCAGCCAGACCTGGAGGGCAGGGCCGTGGGACCACCACGGCAGGCGTCAGGGCCGTGTGTGATGGCTCCGGGACGTGTCTGTGGCCACCAGCACACGGCCACTGTTTCCCTCAGCGACCACCACAGTAACAGAGTAGGGGAGATCAGGGAGCAGAGGACTAGACATTTTCCTCGGCCTTGCACGCAAATCCAGGAATTCCTGAGTTGTCCATGAGCGCCGGGCTTTCCTCCGGGGCGGGTGAAGCTGCCAAATCGCGGCTTTCCCGGTGCTGATGGAGGGGGGCTGGCGATTAGCGCGGCGCTGCCCGGGGCCGGGGGAGCGCAGGACGCACCGCTGCACTCGCCGCTCCGCCGCCCCTCGCCCCTCGCCGTGCTAAGCGCGTTATCTGCGCCGGCCTTGCCGGGAGCCACGGCCCCCGGAGATGGAGCTGGAGCTGGAGCGCGGGCGATGCCGCATCCGGCAGCTCCAGCCCGCAGCCAGGCCGGCAGCGGCCGTCCGGGAACACGCGGCCGGCAGAGCTGGAGTTCTGCACCGGTCCGCCGCTGGTCTCCCCAGGTGAGTTTTCCTAGGCTGGGAGTCCCCCTCTACTCCACGGGATAATATCCGATGGTAGTATTTCCTATTTGTGTCTGCAGGGTGATAAATCCCGATGAATCTGCCTGAATTTAAAGCCTGATGAGATTCCAACTGCCTTCCTGCATCCTCCCCGCTCACCCAAGAGACCCAAACTGAAACCTGCTGGTGCAGACCCCTCTGCAGATCCCAAAAACTTGTGTTGGGTGCCTACAACCCAAAGACAGACTCAGGCTGTGCATTAAGGCTGCGTTTAGATCTTGCACGTGCTGTGATGCCTCTGGTGTCTTCTCCAAGGGTGTCCTGCTCTGGAACATTCTCGGAGCTGCTCCTTCCCTGCTCCTCTCGCTCAAGCCCCAGGTGCTGCTGGCCCTGAACCTCCTCCTCCAGCTCCAGGCACAGTGAGGTGGCACTTTTTTTGTTCCTTACTCTGAGCTTTACCTTTGGTGTGACATCAAGGTGGCACCTGGGATCAGCTATCCCCTCCTGCTCTGTTTTGTCCCACTGCTCCAAATTTCTGGATTTCATCTCCTTCCCCATTGCCCCCTTAGAACACAACAGCAACATCTCCAAGGTTTCACCCAGCTGGAGCCCCGAGTTGCACCTCTTCCTCCTCACACCTATAAAAGGGTGTTTGCTGTGAGCCCTCATGTGACACCAGCACACGCAGACGAGTCCAGAGCAGGGAACTGGGAACTGCTCCGTCCCTGTGCAGCAGGAGATGATCACAGGGGCACTGCTGTCCCCAGGACAGAGGACAAGGCACTGCTCCTCTTCCCCAGTGATGTGCACTCCATGAGGAACATCCTTGGGGAGCAGAGAGGATCTTGCTCTGTGCTGAGCTGGCCCTCCAAGAGCTGGCCTGGAAAAAGTAGAACTTCCCTCGTATTAAAATCCAACTCACCCCATGTCTCGAGTGCTCTTCTTGCTGACTTCCAGCTGGGTGACATGGCTGATCTGCTGCTGCACTTGGCTCTTCTCCTTGTCCTTTTCAGCTACTCTATAGTGAATTGTATTGTTCATGTTTTATTTTATCTTCTTGTTTGTTTTCCTCTAATGCCAACCTTCTTTCATCTCCCTAAGACTTTCTTCTCCATCCCTGCTTTCCCTGACCAACTCTCCCTTTAGCTTCTTATTTTTCCCTCTAAGCCCCCTTTTGCTGATTTGGTGCTATACCCAGTCAGAGCAGGTCTTCCTGCTTTTCTGGAGGGCTGTACCCTGCGTGAGCTCGGGTGACTCTGCCCCGTGCCCAGGGCTCACCACTCTCTCCCTGGAGCATCACTCCTTTCCCTGGGGAGCATCATTCCCACTCAGGGAGCATCACTCCATCCTGAGGACCATCACTCCCTTCTCTGGGGAACATCAGTCCCTTCCCTGAGAACATCACTCCCTTTTTCAGGGTGCATCACTTCCACACTGAGAGCATCACTTCCTCTTCAGGGAGCATCAATCCCACCCCGGGAGCATCACTCCCATCCTGAGAGCATCACTGCCTCCCCGGAAGCATCACTCCCACCCCGGGAGCATCACTCCCATCCTGAGAGCATCACTGCCTCCCCGGAAGCATCACTCCCACTCCATGGAGCATCACTCCCTCCCCGGGAGCATCACTGCCTCCCTGGGAGCATCACTGCCTCCCCGGGAGCATCACTCCCTCCCCGGGAGCATCACTGCCTCCCTGGGAGCATCACTGCCTCCCCGGGAGCATCACTCCCACTCCATGGAGCATCACTCTCACCCCAGGAGTATCACTCCCTTCCCGGGAGCATCACTCCCACTCGATGGAGCATCCCTTGCCGGCTGAGGCTCATCGCTCCCTTGCCGGTGCTCACGCCCCCCTCTCCGGTGCCCATCGCTCCCATGCCCGGGGCCCATCGCTCCCCCCGGGGTCCCCGGCTCCCCCCAGGCCGGAGCACCGCTGGCTGTGCCCAGGAGAGGGCGCTGGCGCCGCAGCCCACGGGCTCCTTATTGCCGCTGATCTACAGCCACTTCACTTCTTTACTTCTTTTTTTTAGCTGCTTAGGCTCTCATTTGCTCCTCCCCCCGTGGACGACCATTCCCTCTTTTTTTTTCCCCCTAAATATTTTTTTCCCAATTTCTCCTTAAGTCTCTCCGTGTCAAGCTCCTTTTCTGTTGGTCCCTGCTGGAGGCTTAATCCCCTCGCCAAAGCCTCAGGTGCTCGGCGTGGTGCTGGTGGGACAGAGGGCCGGGAGGGTTTGAGGGATGCTGTCCCTTGTTCCACTCTCCACTCTCCGCAGTGCAGCGTGCTGGAGTCCCAGCGACAGTCCCACGCACAAAGACCTTCCTGCCTGCTCTGGTTTTCCCAGAAAACACCCAGATCCAGCTGGACAGAGGTACTGGGGGGTCCCTCAGAGCTCAGGCCCTGCCCTCAACACACGCCTGCTACTAAAAAACCAATTTTCCCAGGAGAAGCTCTGCCACAGCTTCCCACTGCCCGCACCCACGGGCCTTCCCTGTCCCTTGAGGGATCGCTTCTCCCAGTGCCGGGGGAGCGGGAGCAGGCCTGGAATGCGGCTGCACGGCAAAACACTGCAAGGAGCCTAAAAATAGCGCCGTGCGTGTGCCGTGCGTCAGCCGAGCCGCGCTCCCGAGCGCAGCTGTGCTCCGGGAAGAGACACCCTGGCTGCTTGTTTGTTTATCTCTGCCTTCGGATGCTCCCGGTTCCTGATCCCTCTGCAATTCCCGCCCTTCGGCCAGGGGGGATGGAGGCTTCCCGGGCTGCCTGCTCGGCACGCTCCATCGATTCCTCAGACAGCGTGTATTTTTTGGTAAACTTCGCTTTGCCAGGATATTTTTTTAATGTTTCTGTTTTGTTTTTCCCTTTTTTTACATTTTTTTTTTTTTAGTGAAGGGGTGTTCTTGGAAACCTCTGCAGCCCCTGGAGCGAGCTGTGCAAGGGACCTGGCCATGCCCAGTATTTCATGGACCAAAAGTGCTGCTTTAGGAGTATTTTTTCACTAAGGCCTCTCAGAGCAGTGGAAGGACGGTGAAGTCAGGCTGGGAGGTGGAAGATGAGCTCGCCATCAGCTACAAATGACCCTCTTTTGACCTCTTGATTGTGCTGCTGGTCACTCAGATCCCTACAAACTCCTCTAGGATCAAGGGCATGTTTTCAACTACGTGAGGTTTTCCGAACTGCCTAAATCCCCTTGGGCTTCTGTAACTGCCAACAGCTGCCACTTATTACTTCCAGAAACCCTGAGTATCCCTGAAAACTTGCCCTGGGGGGCTCTGACTCCTCTCCCGCTCCTCAGAGCTGTGGATTTTTGGGATGTCCCTCATTTCAAGGAGGGAATCAGATATTGCTCTTGCCCCCTTGTTTTGCCATCAGAACTCATTATTGTAGGCACAAGGAGCAGCAGATCTTAGTTTCTGAGGGCTCTTGGATGTGTATTCCAGGTGAATCCTGTCCTTGGGCCTTCCCAGGCCAAGAGGTGAGGTTTTGGTGGCGTTCAGGTCTGGGCTGCTCTGGGCTGTCCCTGCTCCTCCTCCCCCAGCCCCTCGTGTTGTCCCCGCTGGGATCCCCAGGGGCTGCTCCGAGGACAAACTCTCCAGGCTCTGTGGCAGCTGGAACACCTGGGATGCTCCAGCTGCAGTTCCTTGTCCGTGGTAGGCCCTGGATCTTCCATGCAAAGCAAATCCATTGCTCGGGGTCTTATCTAGAAAGAGCCGAGCGCGGCCGCTGTGCAAGATCCGCTGGGATTTCTGCCAGGCTGTGCGAGATCTGCTGGGATTTCTGCCAGGCTGCAGCATCCCCTGCCCCTCGTGCCAAACCCACGCTGGTCCCATCGCTGGGGGCATTTGGGAATGGACGGGGAACTTTCCCCGTCGCTGCTCTCCCTGCCATGTGTTGGGAAGGGGAGCAGGGGCCCTGCGTGTCTGCACACAGCCCCCGTTCTGCCTTCAGGACCAAGGGCAGGAAGCCAAAATCAAATCTTCCTTTTTTTTTTCCCTTTTTTTTTTTTTTTTTTTTTTTCCCAGAGTGTATCACTGGCTATTGTCCTTATCAAACAAAGCCCTTTCATCAGAGGTTCTTTAACACACTTTATTTCTCTTTTATTTTGCTTTGAAATAAGCCGGGCAACAATTAATTTCAGAGAGAGAGAGAGAGAAAGAGAATTCAACAAGGATCTATTACTACTCTCGGCTTCTATTGCTGTAATGAAAATCTATTTCCTTTCCCTTTTGTGTCCCATATAATTTAATGCCCATTTTATTAATGGTCTGAAATAATTACGGAACCTTTTGTGATTCTCAAGTATGTTTCATTTAATTGTGCAATAAACGCCTAATCTCTTCCTCCATCTGAAGCTATTATGGCATTAAAATTAACAATTATGCAGCAATGCGCCCGGGTCCATAGAAATCACTCCAGATAACTAGACATATATAAATCATTCATGAGAACAATTTCTGAAAAGAGACGAAGGGAGAGAAGAAAAAAAAATTGTGTTGAGAATGACATTGGGAAGCCAAGGGCCTGGTCTCTAAGAAGATAGCAACACCTTAAAAAAATCTTTTTTCTTCTTTTTTTTTCCCGCTTTTTTGTTATTATTTTACTAATTGTGTTCTGTGGCACAGCTACCCCCCCTCCATTAGCCTGACAGATATTTTCAGAATTAATTAACTGTTAGCTCAGAGGATAAATTGTTCATTATCAATTTTTCCCCCTTTCCTTCTTTCTTTCTTTCCCTTTATAGTTTTTTTTCCTCCTTTTTTTTCCCTCTCTTTCAGGCCGGCAATTACACTCTCCGCCTTTCACTGGCAGGTCCTGTTCTGTAGGAGGTAATCCAAATGGGGAAAGTGCTTTTTCTTTCAACCCTATTCACTGCTGCTCTTCTCCCTTTTGTGGGATTTAATAACCACGGCTGATAGGCGCGCCGTGGACAGAGAGGTTAAGTTTGTTGTCTCAGCACTTTGGCGACGGAGGATGGCTCCAGGATCCTGCTGCCTCGCCAGCCTCCCCGGCCCCTCCGCTCTTTAATTGCCCCTCCTTCAGCTGGCATCGGAGCCCTGCCCTGCACAGGGGCATGTCTCAGCCACCCGAGGGAGGAGGCCTGGGCTGGCACCAGCAGGGAGAGCGTGGGGACAGAGCCCTGGCGCGTCCACCTTGAGCGCAGAGCCGTGGGGTTGTTAAGGTCGGAAAAGCCCTCCAGGAGCATCGAGTCCAACCGTTCCCCCAGCGCTGCCAAGGCCATGCCGACCCATGTCCCCAAGTGCTACATCCTTTTAAATCCCTTGTAAATCACATGCCTTTAAGTCCCTCCAGGGGCGGCCATTCCACCCCTGCCCTGTGCCTGTTCCAGTGCCTGACCACCCCTTCAGTGAAGAAATTTTCCTTAATATCCAATCTGAATCTCCTGTGGTGCCACTTGAGGCTGCATCCTCTTGACCTCTCCAGGTCACAGTATGGGACAAGAGGGCAGCAGCCCACTCCTGGCTGCCACCCCCTACAAGCTGTGGCTCCCTGTCACCCTTTTTCAAATCATTGTCACAGCAGTGTTAGCATCAACTCCTGAGACCATCACATCCTTCATCAGTCCTATCTGAACAGGGACATCCAGGAAGTCACTCCCGCCCTTCTGGTGGAGCCATCATATTTGCTTTTCTAAGGATCAGAGGGAAGCAAATTGTACCTTTAATGTCTGTTTTTGTAGATTATTCACTTGGGAATGTGTGTTCTTAGAAGCAGAGAAGAGATGTTGTGTCCAGCCCTTCTGATCCATCCCTGGAAGTGCTCAAAGCCAGGTTGGATGGGCTTGGAGCAACCTGGGCTAGTGGAAGGTGTCCCTGCCCATGGCAGGGGATGGAACGAGGTGGGCTTTAAGGTCCCTTCCAACCCAAACCATTTTATGACACTGAGATGACCCAGGAAAGCAGCAGCTGCTTTCATCCCTCCTGCTGGCATCCTCTTCCAGGTCTGACAAGCCCCTTGTTGGTCATCCTTCACATTCATCTGTCTTTGTTCATCTTCCCCACAACCTGAACTAAACTTTCCCATGAGGGGCAGCTCCGATCTCTGCTGTCTGTGAGCAGGGACAGGACCCAGGGAACAGCTGGAGCTGTGTCAGAGAGGGTCAGGTTGGATCTCAGGGAAAGGTTCTTCCCTCAGAGGGTGGTGAGCACTGAACAGGATCCCCAGGGAATGGTCACATTCCTAAGGCTGCCAGAGCTCCAGGAGCATTTGGACAACGCTCCCAGGGATGCACTGGGTGGGATTGTTGGGGTGTCTGTGCAGGGGCAGGGGTTGGACTGGATGATCTTTGTGGGTCTCTTATTGCATTGTCTGTGGTGGAAATAAAACCACTGCAGTGCTGAAGATGTTGGATGCCTCAGGAAACACGGCTCAGGAACACAACTTCAGCATGGCACATCCATGGTTAAAGCTCATATCCAGGTACAGGTTTGACCAACCGCTTCAATTAATCACTTTGAATAATAACAGCACATTAGAAATGAGAGAGACCACTTAGAAGAAAATACATAATCAGTGGGATCAGGAGGGAAACAGACTCTATCAAGCACTACAATGAGCACGGTTCAAAAGATGATTCATAATATTAAAATCCCAAATTCACCCAGTGACCTGCCCCTTTTCAGGCCAGTGGAGGGAGTCACACATCATTTGTGATATCTTTTCTACATAAAGGATCCTTTTTCTGATCAGGTCAAAGAGCCCAACCCTACTGGCAGATGATGCTTGGGACCTCTTTGGGGCAGCATCAAGAATTCACCATTCAGAAACGATCGTTGGCTGTGTAACGAAGAGAGGTGGAGGGGAAAACTCTTTTGTGCCACAGACTTGAGCAATGGAGTCTCCAAAATCAGCCAGACCCCTGCTTGGTCCCTGTTGGGCGGGCATGGCCGGGTACACCCTCATTGTAGAGCCATCCCAAGAGGTCCCATGTTACTCTCCATTTTTTGGCTCTCACTGAAGGCTTCCCTTGAGCTCTGTCATCCTCGGGGTCACAAACTCACAGGTCAGTGCACATGAAGGGTGACACCACCAGCTGCTCCACAAAACACCTCTATGGGCTCCCCCAGCGATTGTCCCTATAACGGAGCCTCGTGGAGATTCCCAGCTGGATCCTTGTGGCTGCAGAATTGCTGCTTAGAGGGGTTGCCTATGGTTAGCTGAGAGAGCTGGGCACTTCCCACCTCTCTGAGCAGCATCGTGGGGGCAGCTTGCAGAGGATTCCATTGGTGTTGGACTCAGTGATCCCTCGGCTTCCCTTCCAACTCGGGATATTCCATGATTCCTCGAAGGCAGGTTCCTGCAGTGCCGGCCATTGGTTGGAAGATCGCAGTGCCAGGATTTGGGAAGTGCCACAGGCACAGCTGGCAGAGACTGAGTACGGAGGCAGTCTCCCAGTTTATACCTTTTCCTCCTGCCTTGGCATCAGGTGTGTTCGTGTAAGTGCAGGAGAGAGAGATTAAAATGTGTCCTTCCAATAAAGACGTTATTTCCACCTCATTTAGATTTTCCTGTTCTTAATGTACCTCATCGTTCCAGTTCATTTTATCCAAGTGTTTTAAAAAGCTCTCCTCTTCTATTTCTCCCTGGTGAGGATGATTAAGATAGAACAGGAATAATCTGCATGTTTCCAAACTTTGCCGCCTGTCTGGAATTAAATCACAGCTGCAATGAGGAGAGGGAAGAGAGGAGCAGGGAGCTGTGTGCTCACAGCCAGGAAAGAAAGAAAAAATCATGTCTGTGAATGCCACAGGCAACAATTTCAGTGAACAGCCCACACTTGGCCTTCAGGAGGTGACCACAGTCCAAATTACCTGGGAGACAGTCTGCAGTCTGTGCTGTGCCCCCACCTGTAACGCTCTTTATTCCCTGGAAATGCTATCGGTGGCATAGAAATCAAGTCCCTGCCCATGCTGGAAATGCCAGTGAAGACCAAAACGCAGTCCTGCGACAGAAACAGGATTCTTTGTCAGCCTTCCTGTTGCCTTCAGAAAAAAATGCCCCATGCTTTTGCTCCATGCAATGTTTTATCCAAGCTTAGGACAGTGCTGAGGGGATGAAGATGTGCAGAGCAGGAACCGTGTCAGGGGCAGGGGGGACGTGATTCTCCTGTTGGATCACACAGACGTTGTGTGGTTTATGTTTGAGATGGAAAAGAGGAGAGGACCAGGCAGCCCCCAGGACTGCCCAGCCCTGATGATGGTGTCCAGGAAGCCCAGAAATGGACAGTGAAGCCTCTCCCTCATCCCGCTGTTGGATGGCAGCTCCCAGCGTGGATGTGTGACGTGGAGAGGAGCAGCAGTTTAGCTTAGAACCAGTTGCCTCCAGCACCCCATCCCCCAGTTTTGAACAGACTTCATGAGGCACTACAGCATGGGGGACATCAGCAGAGCTCCTGGCTACATCCTAAAATCCCCTTGGCTTTTTAGGGAGTGTTTCTACCTGAAAATCCAGAGATGCAGGAAATACATTTCCTTGCTGGCTTAAACAATAAGAAACTGTGGCTGCTCCATCCCTGAAACTGTTCAAGGCCAGGTTGGATGGGGCTTGGAGCAACATGGGACAGTGGAAGGTGTCCCTGCCCATGGCAGGGGGTAGAATTGGATGGGCTTTAAGGTCTCTTCCAACCCAACCCGTTCAATGATTCTATTCTACAATTCTCACACTGTTGGAATTGGGGATGAGCCTGCTGCAGCAGTGCCGTGCATTGGTGTTGCTCAATGCTGTGATGGTCAAAACCATCCAGTTTTCCTATTGGACAGTTCATCCTCCTCAGGTGGATGTAAGAGATGACCCTGTGCTCCTCAGCATCTCCTGTGGTGCAGGTGTGCTGTCTGCAGCCAGTCAGAGCATTACCTCAGCAAAGCCATTTCACTTAATGACTGTTTTCATATCACTGCCTGCTATTTATTTACTTCCCAGAGCATGTTGGAGGTCGTAATGAAAAACGACCCAACCTCACCACAGAGACTGCCCCATACTTAAGACGATTAAGATAAAGTCCCACATAAGTGGCCCTAATAAAAGGAATTTATCACAAGACATGGAGAGGAAGGTATCTTTATTCACGAGGTGAATAGCACTAAGGGTTGTCATTGCAGATTCTCAGTTCAGGAAATTATCATTCATTCTCCAAATTACTGACTGCACAAAAATTACTAAATGGTGCGTTATCACTGCCTCTCAGCACGAGGATGTCTTTGTTGTGCGTTTGATTACAAATGGCTCACCCCGTGATTATCGTCAATAAATCACAGGTAAGCAGAGCACATGCCATGGGGAGGCTTGGCTGGGAGGCTTCTGGAGCCGGCGTGGAAGGAAAGACAAAAGCCCCCTCCGGCGAGGAGCTCTGGTGCTTCGGGTTGGTAATAACTCACTGCTCGCCTCGTTTATGCGCAAGGACAGCCGTGGCCTCGCATGGGCACGGCGAGAATTCATAGACGCGGAAAATGCATTTCCGTACCGCTCCATAAATCCATGCAAGGCAGAGATACCTGGGTGTCTTTTTTTCTTTCCCCTTCTGCATCCTGCCAGGAGGAACGGAGACACGGCAGGCACCGAATGGCAGCCCAGGGTAATGGATGAGGAGAATGCAAGTGGTGCTTCTGCAGCTCTGCAGCAACCTGGCTAAACATGGTGCCTCCACCGCTCAAAAGTGTGAGACAAGCCAGGATATTTTGGGGGGTCAGACCCACCTGCAAGGAGCCTTGGGGCTCTTCCTCCTCCCAAGATGTCTCAGCGATCCTTGCCTGGATTTAGGACATGTCTGTTGACTTCTTTTGAAGACAATGTGAGTTTTTTGTTGTGGAAACGCATCCCTGTATCCACACACCTATCAGTAATAGGAGGAAGAGGTGGAACTTTGCAGGATGGAAGGATTTCATCTGCATCCTGGTGTCCAAATATGCTTTAGGTGAGCTACAAGGAAGCGTCACAACTCGGAGTAGAAGATCTGTTTATTTTTCTCCCGTCGAGACCACAGAAGGATCTTAGTCAGCTTTGTGATACCCTGCAAAGAGCAGCTTGCATTTATGCAAGAAGAAAATAATGGAAATAATAATGAGATCTTTCCATGCATCCTCAAATAAATTTGGTCAGCGAATGGAATTTCAGGTTTTTCCCAGTTAACACAGGATGCGTGGCCCTCATAATGGTGCTCGTTGCTCCTGCTCTAGTGCCAAACCCTTTATTGTGAAGAAAACCCCAAAGTCCTCAGTGGCTAAGGACAAAATCCTTAGCTCACCTCCTGTGTCAGGAGAGATTCTTGAACCTGGAAGAGTTGATTCAACCACCGATCTCGAAGCTGACCTATATCAAAGCTCATCCTTGCTCCACACTTGATGCACTTCTCTATAAAGTTGTCTCCTACAGCTCTTGTGAGGGGAAAAATCCACAAAGGGGGACAGAAGCTTTCCTGGGAAGGCTGTGTCAGAGAGGAGGAAGGACTGTATGAGGAGCCAAGGCAGTCCTGGATCAGCTGGTGATTTGCTGTGCACCCATTTTTGGAGGCAGATGTTCATCCTGGTGAACAGCGTTTGCCGTCCAACGAAACAAAACCAGTCTCAGCTGTGAAATCTCTGAAGAGAGCAGCACCAAGATACTTTTTCCCCCTCATCAGTGTCTTATTTTTTTTTCCCCCTCATCAATGTCTTGCCTCCTCTCCTCCCTTTGGGTGGTAAGGAAAGCAGAGGGTATTTGTAAAGCCTGTGGCGGAGCTCAGGCCGGGGTGACACGTGGGCAGAGATTTAGATCCCTATCACAGCTCATGGCCCCAGCGATTACAGTGCATTAAGGCTCTGCCGCTGTTGACAAACACTGCTCCAATTAGGAATTAGCTTGGCACGGCATCTGATAGCCCTGCTGGCCACTGACCTGCTAAACAGACAGCCCTTCCCTCCCCCTCGCTCCCGAGGCAGCAGGCAGGAAGCAAAACCCCAGACCCCTTTCCACATGCCTTCACCTCCTTTTTTCTCCTTAATTGATGCAGCTCCATTGACAACCCTGACTATTGCCTGAATATTAATGGTGGTTCTTGTGCTCCAGAAACTCCTGCCCTGCCACATTCGGTCCGGCGGTGCCTGGTACCACAGGTGCTGATCCAGCTGTGTGTGTTTTCTTTCAGTATTCCCAGCATCCCATCATTTTTTGGGTTGGAAGGGACCTTAAAGACCCCCCTACCACGGGCAGGGACACCTTCCACTAGAGCAGGTTGCTTGTATTGTTGGAGTCTTGTTCATCAAACAGCACAGAAAATACCTTTATTTCTGGAAGTCAGAGTCCACCTAAAGCTCCAGACCTCCAAGACCTTCCCAACCCGCGTCAGTGCCTGGCATCACGGGATGTGAATGGATTGGTCATCAGCACAGCTGTGAGCAGGACAACTGGAACAAGGGGAGCAGATATGGTCACATCCAAACTTCCCCGGGGGACATGCAGGAAGGTGAGACACACCAACAGCCATGGCAAATGTGGGTCAGGGAAAGGGAGTGAAGCAGAGGTGCCTCCTGCGAGGCTTTCTGGCTTTGGAGGGAGGGACTCCAACTGGAGAGAACAAACGAGCTGAATACAGTTGATTTAATGTGGATAAAAGTAGGTGTTTAAAAGGAACAGAGGTGCAGACAGGACAGGGGCTGGTCAGGGTCACAGCAGGGGCGTTTGGGGCGTTAAGATGGTTTGTGCAGAAATGGATGGAGCAGCTGCTCAGGCGTGTGGGAGACTGGAGAGCTGGAATGGCTGTTGTGGGTAAATTGGAGCACGGAGGAATTACAGGACAGGGACTGTCTTCTGCTCTGCTTTTGGCCATGACTGAGATGTAAGATCTCCCCATGAAGGATCTCACCACTGCCCTTGCCCTTGTAACATAAACCAAGGTGCTCTTCCCTTCCCTTATCTCAGCCACTGAGCAGAGCTGCCATCCAAGTGATCCCAGATCACACACAGCTTCCAGGGATCATTCCCACTAAGCATTTCCAATACACACCAGTATTTTACTTTGTGCTCTTCAAGCTCCTTGT
Organism: Ptilonorhynchus violaceus; assembly: GCA_013397565.1. Classification (NCBI taxonomy): domain Eukaryota; kingdom Metazoa; phylum Chordata; class Aves; order Passeriformes; family Ptilonorhynchidae; genus Ptilonorhynchus; species Ptilonorhynchus violaceus. Next base: position 175,785 of record VZRJ01012960.1, on the reverse strand, counting down.
CTGCCATGACTGTCTCTGTCAGTCCCCTCCTGCAATGTGCACAGCCCACCCCCATGAAATGGCAAGGAAAAGGCAACAAAAGCTTTCAAGGATTTATCCAGCCTTGAGATGGGCACACAGAGATACATCCCATGTAACTCACTTAGCATAGATACCTAATTTAGGCAGCTGAATTCTGTTCCCGGGCTGATTTTCATGATCACTACCACGAGAAAAAGCTCTGGCCATTAGAGGAACCATCATCTTTGATCATTTCCAAAAATGGTAGCAGCAGCAGCATCCTGGAGTGCCCAGGGCACAGGAAGTGATTCCCAGTTCCTACAGGCATGGGAGATTATGGACATGGGACCACCCACCAGTGCCTTTCCAAGTCCTCTCTCGGAGAAGGAGGTGCCAGGAAGGAAACACCTGCTGTGTGTTGATGTGAGAAGAGTGAGCTGGGCTGTGCCTGCACCAGGGACTCCCACCTTTGGTGGCCACGCTAATTTTGGCTGGTTTTGGAGTCAAGCCTTGCTGGATGCCAGTGCTGTATAAATGAGGTCCTGCCCCAACAACCGTGACAGGCAACGGGATCTCACGGATGCTGAGGGACAACAGCCACAGCCCAGGCATTCCATGTGCCCCTCTCTCCCTCCCTCCTCAGCGGAGCAGGAGGGGTCTGTGCTCATTTCTTGCTCCAGCTCACGTGTTTCCATTAGAGCGGGGAGGGCTGGGGGGGCTGTTTGGTTCCCTTTTCGGCGGCACTGGAAATTGATAAGGTTCATATGCATACAAAAGGCTGAATGGAGAGGCAGGAGGGTGAGCGGGGTCGTACACCCAGATGGATTTTTTAATTCCGGGGGAAAATAACACCACGCTCTCGAGTGATAACTGAGCCTTTCTTCCCAACTCGGACCAAAATATGATTTTTCATCTGCGCATTGGAGGAGAGGAAAATTATACAGAATTTCATTCTGCAGAATAATAAAGCTTCATGCTGAATAAAGCTCCCATAAGCCAGTGTAATTACTGAAGGGCAGGAAATACACTTTCAGTTTATATCTAATCACAATGCCATATTGTGTGCTGTGAAAAGGACTTCTGGAGGCCGGAGTGTTGCTGGAATGTGAGCAGACCCTGAAGACTTTCTTCTTGGCAGGACTTTTTCGGCTGGGAAAAAGAAGGGAAGACAAGTGGCTGGAGTCACTGCAGAGGACACAAAAACACGGCTTGAGAAGGAGTCCAAAGGCCTTTTTCTTGGGATTCAGACTCAACCCTGGAAGATCTTTGACCTCAATTTGGGACCTCGATGCTGTGCCCTGACAGGGCCAAAGAGCACATGGGTGGTTTGGGGTCGGATGCTGCTCCATCCTGACTGAACACATCATGAGCCATGGTTTGTCCATATAACAAATAGCATGAGGATAGAAGAAAATGTGATGCTGCTGCAATCTGGGATTTCTTCCTTCCTCTTTTACTCCCATGGTGGATCACAGGCACAAAATGCTGTGAGCACACCAGCCAGAAGCTGCAACACCCTCAAACTGGCCCAGGTTGTGATAGGGCTGCTCGGGGGAAAACACTGCTCAACATGTTTGAGAAACTGGTCAAAACCAGGGATGGGTGGAAGCAAAGTGGGAAATGCCTAGGAAGGTTTGGAACAGGCTTGGGAGATACCAGGAGGGCTGTGTTCATTGAGGGGAAAAGCAGAGAGAAGGGCAGCGAGGGGAAAGAGTTCTTTGGGCGGTGAGAAAGGGTTCTTTGTGCAGAGGGTGACAAACCCCCCGAGCACAGCTTGAAACATTGCTCCTGTGCCAGTAAATACAGAGCATAAACCTGTTCCCAGAGTGTGTTTTATTCCAAGGTCCTTACACTAAATCCCGCATGGCACCTGGTGGGAGGCGGCTGCAGAGGGTCCGTGGGATGGGAGGTCCCCAAAAACTGGGACACACATCCGGGCTGGGGGGAAGGTGACAGCCCGTGACAGGGATGTAAAAACGCTCCCTCCATGCTCCCTCAACCTCAAGTTTTAACCTCACTGGAAAGAGGAAAAAAGACAAAGCAACTCTGAAAACCCTCCCAGGTACCACTTCCAGCTCCTCTGCTCTGTGTTCAGATTAATTTGTTTGAAGCTGGTGAACAGGGAGTGGGAAGCGGAAAGCTGGTAGAGGGAAAACAGCTTTCCTGGCTGGAGAAGCCAGCTCCCACCTCAACCATAGAAGGTCTGGAAAATTCCGATGGAAAGTTGTCTGTGTCCGTGTTGCTGAAGAAAGCTCCATGGCTCAGGAGGGGTTTCTGGTGTCTCTCTCTCACCAGGTCAGTCTGGTATCCCTGTTTCTGAGGTTGTTGTTGGCTCCACACAGCCCCCCACAAGATTGTTACACAGGATTGTGGTGGCTCAGGATGCTGCCCGTGGCCAGGGCTCCCAACTGGAATGCTGAATATCCCTCACTGGATACAGGCAAAGTGGGTTACACTCCGCAGTTTCCCCGCTTTGTTACTGCAGATACATTTGCAATTTCCAAAATACACCACTTCATGCTCTTTTCATTTGCTCTGGCACCCACAGTGTCTTTTGGCCTTTCCATTTGCCTCTGAAAAGAAATATTTATGTTTTTATTCAGACAGTTCAACCAAGAGCTGTGGAGATCCTTTCTTAAAGCCACCTCTTTGTTCCCCTGCCCATTCTTCCCTGTGGGTAGGACAATCTCTTCCATGCAGAGGACTCCCCAGGTGAAACCTTTCCCATGACACCACCACATTGCCACTGGTCTGAACTGGGAATGCTTCACCTGAGAGAGGCTGAGACTCCTGCTTTTCCCCAGTTCTACTCCCTGATGGCTCATAGCCGTTCTCTGGTTAACTAATACACTGACATCTCTCTGCTCCTCTCTCGTTTCCAACTGATGAGCTCCCAGTTTAGAGCAGAATTTCTTGTTAATCCCCAAGTGCATGACCTTGCATTTAGTAGTCTTAAATTTCATCCCATTTCCTTTACTCTCGTCTCCAAGATTATGCAGTTCTCCATGTATGGTATTGTGATCCTCCTTTACTTTGCTGACGGTTCCTAAATTTATGAGGACTAGAAAATTGACAGGAAACTTAAGGCCAAGCCTGGCTGCCAGTTCACCTCAGATGGGAAGGGTGGATGGGGGTGAAATCCCGCAGCTACACGGGGGTGCCAATGGATCCGCGGGTCCTGGGAACAGCAAGGAAAGCGGGAAGCGGCTGCCTGGCCCTGCAATGATGCACTTCATGCCAAATCCCCCAGCGTGGGATCTGTCAGACAGGGAAAAGGCTTCTCTGAGCAGTCAAACCTCTTTGTTTTCTCTTCAACTGGGAGATGGTTGGGTTGGTTCCTTGGTGATCCAACACCGGTGGCTGGTAATGTGCATGGGAGCTGGGATGGGAGGCTGGCAGAGCTCTGGGATGGCTGGCCAGCATCTCTCCAAGACAGACAGAACAGGAGAAATCTGCCATGGCTTCTACACCAAGTTCCCAGTGCCAAGGGTCCCTCATCTGCCAAAAGTATGGATCGATATCTAATGCACTGCTATTAAATCCACCCAAAATGTTCTGCATGCCCTAACTCACACCTGAAGTCAGAAGGAGTCAGGGCTAAAATCCAGGAAGGTGTCAGAGATGCTGGTGAGACTTCAACAGCCTGGAGTTGTGTTGTCTGCACCCCACCTCCCACCTGCCTGCCTGCTCCAAGCTGGGCTTTATTCCCTTGGCTGTGTTTGCTCACAAGACTTGTGCACCACCACCTCTCCTGCTTCACCAGCACGCACACATTCCCGGCTGACTCAGAACTGTGTGGGACACTTCTCTCCAAACTCCTCAGCCGCGGGAGACCTCCTGGCCCAGGGACTCCTGCATCTGCATCCCCTCAGAGACCCCATTTGCCTCTGGAAAATCCCCTGTCTGCACGCAGTTAGCTTCTAACCCCTCTCCATTTCAGCCGGGAGTGCAACTGGTTCGCACTAAGCATTCAGCCGAGGGGATTCAGCCCTCCCAATCAGCACAACCAAAGCATGAAATGAGGACACAGCCCGAGAGCGGGAGCAGGGGGGACTGCGCCGCTTCTCCCGCATCACCAAAAAAAAAAAAAAAAAAAGGGGGGGACTGCGCCCCTTCCCCCCCAACACCAAAAAAAAAAAAAAAAATAAAAAAAAAAAATAAAATAAGGGAAGAAAGCAGAGCCTTTGCATTATTCTGTGCTCCGTCCGGAGCGCAAATGCTCTATTTTTACACACCTTCCCATCTCCCCTGAGCCCCGTCCCCTCCTCCTCCGCCCGCGCAGGCAAAGTTCTTGAATCAGCAGATTCTGAGCTTGGGAGCGGTAAAGAGCTATTGAGGGACGGACTCTGATAGCATTACAACCATCCATGGAGCCATTTTCTGTGGCGAATCGCTGAGTTCTACCTGGTTATCTCCTGCCTTGCACATCACTTCCGAATGACATGCTCTCAGTCTGGGCAAAAAATGAGAGGTTTTTTTTTAAGAGCTGGGATTTCAATAATATGTGACGAAAGGATGAGATTACTTTCTGAGGTGGGAGAAGGCGAGAGAGGGGGAGAGAGGGAGAAGAGATGAAGAGCAAGTTCTTGGTCCTTTATGGAGTTTCACAGCAAGGCTTCTCTCTTGGTGGTAAAGACAGCCCAGTCGCTCTTCTTTGGATGGTCTCTTACCCTTTCCCCGGGTGAGGGGGGCTGGGAGAAGCCCAGGTATCCAAGAGGTCGAGAGGTGTTCGTGCAGTGCATTAAGGAAGAGATTGCCTGGCTGCAAAGGGGAAGCAGAAGCTGCACTAAAGAGGGGCTGAGCCACAGCTGCAGTTTCAAAGATGGGTTTCAACTTGAAGAAATCACAACACAGCCAAGACTCCCCTGGTGGTTTTCTTTCCAAGTGCCCAAATGAGCCAGAAGCCAGTGGGAGATGGAGGTGAGGGGTGTGAACACCAGTGGCACACTCTCAGACAGGGTGGATGTGCGGGCTCTGTGTGTGCTGGTGGTGGAGCCAAGGCTGCAGCGAGGAGACACTTTTGTGGTGTCAGACACTCCCCTGTTCGGCAGAGTGGGACTCATTCCGCAGAGATAATCCTTTTCCTGCCTTCAGATAATTCCTGTGCCTGTATTCTCCAGCCCGGGTGCTTATCTGCTTCCCTTCCCATCGTGGCTGGGTGCATCACCGTGTTTATCTTTCCAGCACCCCTCCGAGGTGAGCAGTGCTCTCATCCCCCGGGTTTCAGGGAGAAACCGGGAGGGATGGGATGGGGAAGCTGCAGGGATTCACCGTGGTCCCACACAAAACTGGCTGTGGATTAGAAATGACCCCAAGGCACAGACTTATGTCTCAAACCTCTGGTTTGACACTCAGGGGAGGGAGAAAAACAAATTCCAACTCCACAAAAAAGACAAAGGTGAGTCTTGTAGGTTTATCACATCTCCAGGTGCTCTTCTGCTCCCGGGGAAGTCAGTTCAGACCCAGTGGGACCTGTGGCCACGTGGATGAGCTGCAGGCAGGACCAGGAATGCATCTGCAGGTGAAGGAGCTGAGCCTTCACTGGAGTTTCTGTTCAGCACTTGAGTAGGATTTAGGGTCTCCTACGGCAATTGCTTATTTGTGAGGGACATTGGAGAGGGAGATACAATTCCTGCCCAGCAGTGATAGGACAAGACCAGTTCTGTGCCTGGGAGTTCTGGTAACCAGCACAAAGCCTCCGTGGTGATGTCCAGAGGCCAGAAGGTCACCAGGGCTGCAGGAGCTTCATGTAGCTGTGGCAACGTGGAGAGCACCAACGTCAGCCCTGAACAGCTTTACCCTGCGTGGATAAACCCCAACACATGTCTCATTTCACTGCCTGAGCAGAAAAACACAGGGCTGTGATTCATCCCTAAAGACCCAAAGCTCCACCCCAAACGTGTCCTCGGCGGAAAGCTGCACAGACTCGGCCTCGCCACGACGCTGCTCGCCTGTGGTGCCCACCTGGGCATGCTCTTTGCTCTCTCCTTGGTTTACCAGCCGCAGTGGGCAGGGAGAGCAGACGGGGAGCTGTTCCCGATGGGATCACCCGCTCGGCCCCGCAGCCGCGGGCTGTCTGTGTCGGGGAACAATCTGACAAAGTGCACCGGGTGAAATTTCCCTGCCTTCTGTCTTTAGATAAGGGCGCTATCACTGACTCAACATATTTTATGTATAACACACCCGATGCAAAAAGCATTCAAGCATCAGGCTTGTTTAAATGTATTTGATGGTATCTGGAAAAACCAGTTAACACTTCCCGCCTGGCTGCGGGGTGCTCTGTGTGGAGAATCACTTCGGGAGAGGCCATCGTGGCTCATCCCTGCGCTCACAGCTGCCTGTGCCTGCTCCAGAGTGTCCTGGTGGAGGAGCTCAGCTCTCCCTGGAGCACAAAGGCCTCGGGAGGAGCAGGGTGGAGAGCCCCTCTGCAGAGACTCCTTCCCGCTCTGCGGTGGTGAGAGCGCAAACACTCGGCCAACGGGCCAGGATTTACCAGTCAGATCCCAATTTATCCGAAAGTTTGCCAGGGATCTGAGGCCACTGTGTCTCTTTGCCAACACCAGCAGCACAGATGTTGTCCCCAGACTTGTTTTACCCATCACACCCCTCTACTTTTGGTGGAGAATAACCCAGAGTGGGGTATTTCCATCTTGTATGGGGTCCTCGCCTGGGTTTGACCTCATTTTCTCCTACCTGGCAAGAAAGTGATAGTTCAGATAAACCTTTCCTAGTTAAAAGGCCATCATGATTTTTTCAGGGGATTTTGTTGTTTTGGGGGGTTTTTTGAACCAGATTTTACAAGAACGCGTGAGAAGCAGATAGACACAAATCGCTCCTACAGCTTTCTTTCAATTTACAAGATAGTTCTTTATCCGGAATTTATGATCCTTGCTCCAAGCTCTGGTGCCAGCTCTGAGCAAACGGACACCCTTGGCGTGTAAAGGAAATAGAACACCCCTTCACCTTGGAGCTGCAGAGACTTTGTGGGTTAGGGTAGGCACATCTGGGGAGAAGTGAGGAACTCAGACACATTCCTCTGGTATTTCTCATCAGTCCCATCTCTGCTCATCAAACAGATGAGGTGGAGTTTGCACAGAAAACCAGGGGATTTCCTGCTACTTCCTGGCCTTGCAGAGGTTCACACGTTGTCATTAATGACAAGGCTGGCCAAGGACCAAATTGCTTTGGTGGTCATTTCCTTGGAAGGACATCGACTTTTCCCAGTGGTGAGGGAAAATCTGTGAAAACAGGACCCCTGCTCTTTCTGAAGAGGCAAATCCCAGCTACAGAAGACCTATTACTTCTTCATCTGTTTATTTTTGAGGCCCAGCTAAATCTGCTGGAATATTCAGGGCTATCAGTGCTCTGTCCTAGGAACTGGGACTATGTGGAGGGACAAGGTGATGGTGACGGGCATGAGGATGCACAGCTGCAGCACAGGGTCAGCACCACGGACTTGTACAAGGGAAGAAGCAGCAAAAATCTTGCTCCTCCCATTTTTGTCGCTGCAGTCCTTTGGGGGGGGCAGAGCTTGCTGGGGTTCAAGACTCCCTGATGCCGAAGTCGCTGTTAAGGGAATCTCTTTTCCCTTTGTCGGTGATGGAGGGAATCAAATTCCTGAACTCTCCCAGAGGCTTTCACTGGGAGAGGATGATCCCTCAATGTTGTGTTGCTGTAATGGGGACCAAGAAGCTCCAAGTGAGCAGAGCTCCCATCTCCCACCCATGGAGAAATCCCGCTGTCCCTCCTCCAGGCTGCTGCTCCGTGTGCTGGGAACTGAAGTGAGGCACTTTCCTTATCCTGGACCACTGTTTTTCCATCAGCAAAATGAGACTTCCAATTTGGAAAAAAAAAAAGAAAAAAAAAAAAACACTTTGAAAAAGCTACCTCCAAAAATCCCAATTATTTTTCTAAATTAGAGATTAACAAATGAATTATTATTCCCTGTAGGTACCAAGAGGCAGCGCTTTGCTGGCGTTCAGAATTTGGGAGGAAAATTCCAACAGTGCCGTATTTGGGGGGGGGTTTCTGTTTCAAACCAGTGCTTTCCTGCAGCTCCCTGGCTGGGGTGCAGGAAGAGGAGGAAGAGGAGGAGGAGAGGAAGAGTGAGTGTGTGCAGGGTGGCTGGGGCTCGAAGGATCCTTTTGTGAAGATCAGCAGTTCCCGGCGCTTTTATCCCAGGCAAAGATTACATTTAACTCCCAGGGGTCTTTGCTTCCTCAGATCCTTTTCAGACTGAGTCACTGTAGCACTGCAGATAGTTTTGGGTGTCCTTTCATTTCTTTCTTTTTTTGACAGTATTAAATATATACCCCAGTGAGCCATAAATCAGTGGTTTATCAGAGAATAAATCGTATCTGTAATAAGGGACCACTTCTTTTTAATTGGACAGTGCATTAAACGAAACAGATATACTTCCTCAAAGAATGCAAAAATGTGTCAGCTAGCCTTCTTTAATGAATTTTAATTTTAAACCACCTTTTCTTGGAGAGAAAAGCTATTTCTCCCCCTCTCTCCAGTAAAATTATATTCTAACAGGAGGATTTGCTGAGTTTCATAGGTTATTGTACTCACACCACTTTATCTCTCATTCCCATGGTATTGCAGGAGCCTTTCCCCCAGGTTCCAATTGGTTTCTGGGGAGAGGGATGTTCCAACAAATGGGTATTTGTTTGTGTGGGAGGTGTCCAGGTGTTTGCTGGTGGACAATGGGTTGGTCCTGGTTTTATTTGGGAGAGCATTGCCAGGAAAGGAACAGCATCCCTTAACAACCTCCTGGATCCTGGGGAAATCTCAGCACTGGCTTAAATAATCTGGGTAATGAGGAGTGACCACAGGGAGTAAATTCCCTGGGAAAAGGAGGAGGACTCACTTTATTTTGGAAGCAAGTATGGATCACCTGATCAGGGAGGGAAAGAACGCAGCATGTCCAGGGATCACAGCACAAATGGCACAAAGCTGTAAAGACGGGGGGGAATGTCTTTTGAAATGAAGGAGAGCAGATTTAAATGGGATATTGGGAAGGAATTCTTCCCTGTGAGGGTGGGGAGGCCCTGGCACAGGTTGCCCAGAGAAGCTGTGGCTGCCCCATCCCTGGAAGTGTCCAAGGCCAGGCTGGATGGGGCTTGGAGCACCCTGGGATAGTGGAAGGTGTCCCTGCCCATGGCAGGCGTGGCACTGGATGTGTTTTAAGGTCCCTTCCAACCCAAAGCATCCTGGGATTTTATACTCTCTTGCTCCTGCTCATTCAGATCACAATCTCTTTAGGGCAGCAACAACTGACCAGGAGTGGGAATTCTGACTCTTAGGAAAGTCCTGACATTTTTGACATTTTCTTTTCACGAGAGCTTTGTCACAGAGCAGGATGAGCTGAAAAGGTCTGTCCTGAAGGGCTGTGCTTTGCAGGTGGCTTTTGTGTCACCTGAATGATCCCTGGGAGCACCTGCAGGCCATGGAGGAGGACAAGACTGTGTGGAGGGGATGGATCACTCTCGGGAGAGGTGCAAGGGCTGCTCTCCGAGGCTGGATCTCCTCCCACACTCCTCCAGTGCAGGCAGGGATGAACTCCTGGTGAATAATGGGGGTTGTGAGTCTGGTGAGGAGCTTGGTGGACAGGGAGGAAGAGCATCACAAAGTACAAACACTAGGCCTTCCCTAAGGTAGACAAGACAAAATTAGGTGACTTCCACAACAAAAAAAACAAACAACCAAACAAAAAAACCTGGAAAAACCCAACCAAAACAAACCAACCAAACACAAACCCAACAAAAAAGCCACAAACAAACAAAAAAGGAATTTAAAAAACCATAAACCTTTTCAGTAATCAACCTTCCCATTCCAATATGGCCCTGATGTCCATCCCAGGATGTCCACCCCAACCCTCCCATGGCCAGGGCCGCATAGGACCCAGCCCAACCAGTTCCTGTCACCTCCCCTCTTGCTCAGAAACACCAGCCTGTGAGGGCAGCCAACATTCCCAATCCTGTTCCCTGCTGGGAGATGGGGATTCACTTCTGGTCCCTTTGGCTGCCCATCCCCAGCCCCAGCAGTGTCCCACAGCATCCCGGCCCCGCTGTTCCACGCTCCCTTAGGACAGACCGGCTCTGCAGTCATTTCCTTCTCAACACTCTGGTAGGAAAACCTTTATGAATTTGAATCTCTTATTATTATTTCCAGCCCTGTGCTTGTATTTCCTACGCACAGCCTGGGTTTGATTCCCCTCCCCGGGGTGCCCGGCTGGGTCACAGGCAGTAATAGCTGGTTATTAGCTCTGGGCAGAGCCTGCACTTCCAGCCAGGCACAGGAAGATATTACAGGCAGAAATAGAACATTATTTCCAGCTCCTTATCCTTGGTGGCTTTGCAGTAGGTATCATTTCCCTTTTTGTTTTGCTGGTTGAATTTCTGAGAAACTAAAGGCTTGGGAACCACTGAAAACTCTTTGTCCTTGTCATCTTAATTCACGCTTTCTCTGGTAGGACTGTTCCTTGGTGCCATCGTTTGTCTTGGAATGCTTGAAAACCACGGCTTTTTCTTTTTCTCATTTGTTTTCTGTTAAATTCTAGAGAAGTTGAGTGAAGACACCTCAGCTGTGTGTATTTCTTACACGAGTTATTCCTCGTCCAGCAATTTAAAAGGTAAAACCACACTACACGGTCGTCAGCACATGTAGTGCACTAAGCCTTGGAGCTTAATATCATATTTAATGAATGTTTCTTTCTGCATAATGAGATTGGGAAATCTAGAAGACAGCTTTTTTTTCCAGAATTTAAAAAAAAAAAAAAATCCATTAAAAAGTACTTGGGGTAATGCTTTGTTTAAATGCCTGTCACTTAACCAGGTTGGTCAGCTGAAATTAAAGCTTTGCAACACATTTCCTCACAGGAAGGCTCTTCCATAGCATCCCACATTGCTACCACTGCTGTGTGTTGTGACTCCTGAGCCCTGACACCCTCGTGCTTTCCCCAGAATGCGCCTCTAAACCAAACTGGGAAGAAGGAACACACTCTCCGTGGCCGAGATTTGTGTGGCATCACTGACGGAGAGAAGTGAGGCCCAATAAACAATGCTGCCCCTGCCTTGGTCACCCCTGCCGGGCTGAGCTTGGATTTTGGGGGTGTGCTGACCCTTCCACACAGCCCTGACTGCAAGAGGAAAATCCTGGCCGGTTTGGGGGCTGCCTTAGCACGAGTGTGACACAAACAATCCGAGGGCAGGGCGGTAGGGAAGGAGCGCTGTGCCATCTAGTGAGTGCTGCTGCCCGGCTCCAGCAGTGATTTACTGCTCGGCTGGAGACACTGGACCAGCTCCCTGTGCCTAAACAAGGCTGCCTCCAGTTTTGCTCCGGGATTAAATAAGTTCTCTGGGCTGAGAGCATCCTAACCAGGCAGGATGTCAGGTTTAAATCCTGAGGTTTGGCTCAGGAGCACGTGGAGGAACCAGACCAGGCTTTGCTCCTCCGTCCTCAGCCAGCAGCTGGATGCACCAGCAACAGGAAAATCAAGGAAAGAAATGCAGAATGTTGGGTTTCTTCTGCCTTTTTCAGGGAAAGATCCTCCAGGAGTTTCCCTTTCATGCGGTTCCTGCTAAGCCTTGTCCTGATCTAACCCCAGCATCATCACCAGGCCCTACAGGGAAGGTGCCCACGGGAGCAAGACCCTTGGGAGTAGGGATGAGCTGGGTTCCCGGGGCTCTGGCTGCACCAAATCCCACCAGGATGCTGAGCCCGCTCTCGTGTGGGTGCAGGGGGGGTTGGAGGGCACCCCAAAGCCCCTGGGGCTGGTTTTGGGGGTCGGCACAGGGAGGGCGACCGCCTCCCACGCCAGGCGGGGAGGGAAGTTTGGGAGGAGGGAGCCCACCCTGGCACGTGGCCAGGAATGGCCTTCTGGTGTGATGTGCTCTTGGATTTTATTTAAATCAGTAAGACGAGAGGACAGTTCAGAGCACTGGATTAATTCCACTTTCTCCCTCTCGCTCTCTCTTTTTTTATTAGGAAAATAAAAGAGACTTTGAAATATTAAGAGAGAGTGGGATTAGAGCCCTCTCCTGCTACCCCAGTCTTTCCTCCCCTATTAATTTCCACTTGATTAGAATTCTTTTTGAAGTATTTAAATATGGACAATAGGAAAAAGGGAGGGTGAAGTTATTGAATATCAGTTAAACTGTATTAATATAAGCTCAGTTCCAGCTTTTATATAGATACTTCATATATATGTATAGTTTCCACTAGGAATAAAGTAGATCTATCCCTCCTCCCCTACCTAAAGTAATTATGATTTTAAAAAAAACTATAATGAAACTCTTAAACTTTAATAGCCCATTTATAAATCCCCAGCTTAAAATTTAAATGCTTAAAAAAAAGTTTTAGAACTGTAGAAATTTGATTCCCCCCCTCTTTTTTTTTTCCCCCTCTCTTTTTTTTTTACATAAGAGACACTTTTATACCGTGAAACTTTTGAAGCCTGGCAGCCATTCCCGAGCAGTCGGCCCTGGCTTTGGTGGAAATTGGGATGCCAAGGGCTGAGTAAGAGGATGGAGGGGTTTGGGTGCTCAGTGGTGCTGCTCGTCCCCGTGCCAGCATGGGAAGCTCCCCAGGGGCTGGAGAACAGCTGGAAAACCACTCCTCTCCTTGATATCCAACACCCAAACTCTTCTCCATTGTCCTGAGTGTGATCCAAAGGCACTGAACTTTTATTTCCTAGAGCAGGGGAAATCCAGGATTGCTGATGGATGTGGAGGGGTCCCTGGGACAGCCAGTGCTGGGTGTCCATGTCATGGTCATTTTGCAGCTCCTGACCCATCACTTGCCAGAGCCAAGCTGTGCTTTGGGGGTTTATTTATAAATCAGTACTTTTATGAACCAGATTTCGATATCTCCATCCAAATTCATAAATCCCCTCAGCTAACCTAAGAACTGCAGTTTGATTCACAAACCATGACTTTTTGCATCAGATTTAACTCCCTGGCTGACTTCTGAAACAGTCGATTGGCTTAGAAGCCAGGCAATAGATTTACAAATCCTAAAACAGATTTACAAATCCTAAAACATAATCACAAGTCACGGCACTGAGTTCTAAACAAACAAAAAAGGGAAAAAAAATGAAAGGTGTTCCTTTAGAAATCTTTTCTTTCGTGAGGGATACAAGGCACTGATTTACAGCCCTGGACTCGGAGGTCCTGGTGCTGTTTCGATTGCCTGTGGAGATCCAGCTTTTCCCTTGGGATACAAACCCCTGCTCTGTGAATCAGATCTGTCTCTGGTCATTGGCTTTTCTAGCTCTGTGTCCTCGAGCTGTGGGATCCAACGGGAGCTGGCACAAGTCCCACCATGATCACCAAGCCCTAAACCCAGGAGAACATGGAATCAGGGAATGGCAGAATGGTTTGGGTTGGAAGAGACCTTAAAGCCCATCCAGTCCCACCCCCTGCCATGGGCAGGGACAATTTCCACTATCCCAGGGTGCTCCAAGCCCCATCCAACCCGGCCTTGGACACTTCCAGGGATCCAGGGGCAGCCACAGCTTCTCTGGGCAACCTGTGCCAGGGCCTCCCCACCCTCACAGGGAACAATTTCTTCCCAATATCCCATCTAAATCTACCGTCCTTCATCTTAAAGCCCTTCCCCCTTGTCCTGTCACTTCATATCTCATCCGAAGTCCCTCTTCAGCTCTCTTGGAGCCCCTTTCTGGCACTGGAAGGGGCTCTAAAGTCTCCCCAGGACTTCCCTTCTCCAGGCTGAACAATCCCAGCTCTCCCAGCCTTTCCTCCCAGCAGAGCTGCTCCATCCCTCTGCTCATCCTGATGCCTCCTCTGGGCTCTCTCCAGCAGCTCCACGTCCTCCCTGTGCTGGGCCCAGGACTGGGGCAGCTCTGCAGGTGGGGTCTCACCTGAGCGGGGCGGAGGGACAGAATCCCAATCTCTTTCCTGCCGCCCACACTGTGGGATCAGCCCAGGACAGGGTTCCAGAGTTCAGGAGGGCATTGCCCAGATCCCCCAAGCTCCTCACCCACCAGGAATCCTTCTCAGCCACCAGTCCAGATGACCAAAGTCTGGCCATTGCTGCCCCCACAGGAACACCCCACCCACCCTGCCGGGAGGAGGGACTGGCTTAACGCAGCCACAATGGAAATATTTTTAAACTGAAGTGTTTAAGGAGAGGAAGGGGCTGCATTTGGGAACACGTGTTCCCAACACATCGGGTGGTGGAACATCCTCGGAAGGGCCGTGAATCTCATCCTTCCTCTCCATGCCGCAGTGCTCCTCTATCCCATCTCCTGGGACGGGCTTAGCACCAAAATAGTCACGGCTCGTGGTCCTGTGCTCCCAGAAATGCACTGGAAACACTCCAGCTGATGGATTTGAGTGGTGCCTCCGCGGTGGCTTGAAGGAGGAAAAAAGGGAATTTTCCCTCAGCCAGGGGACAATTTGTTAGGCAGCACTTCCAAAGCTCCGTGAGGTTTCCCTGAGGTGCTGGGCCTCTGCACCCCATCCAACAAATAAACTCTCTGTCATTTAGAAGTTTTCCATGCAAATTGTTGCCAACGATGCAAACTCCCACCTTTCTTAATGTTCTTGAGAAACTGAGTGAAAAAATTACTTGTCCCCAACTTTCAATGTTAAAAAGTGCAAAAGCACCTTCAGAATTCAATGGTTTCCCTTTTTCCCCCCCCCCCCTTAGGTGTTCCAGATATACATCATAAAGCAACAACTGGCACTAATTCATTTTCACCTTTGCAATCACCTTTAAAGGAAAAAGCAGAGAAGGTTTCCTACCAGGTGTAAACACGAGGAATAAAAGGCCAGATAACAATGAAGATTTCATGGAAACTCACAGATATGAGCACCCAAGTGTAAGGTCTGCAATTAAATGACGGGCAGCAATTTTCAGCTGACATTTTGTAAACAGAAAGCTGAGAAATGCGGCGTGAGAGTCAATTTTGGGGCAGGAACATGAGAATCTAGAGGTCACTGGAGGAGGCACACATCGCCAGAAATCCTGGTCTTGCTTATTAGAAGGAAACAATCGATTTAAGGAATAAAACACCACCAGCAGCCTTCAGTCTCCTAAGGTAGGTCCTCACTTGAGGGAGATTTTCACCTCTTCTCCTATTTTTTGTGCTGTCTGGGCTACGAGCTGGGCTTATCCACAGATGCTGGTGGGACTTGGGCTGCAAAGCAATGCCGAGATCCTCCTCACCTGCTTTTTAAACTGCACTTTGCACCTTCTCATTCCCTCCCCAGCATAAAATAAAAAGTGCCTGCTTTCCTAATTAAAACCCACTCGGACTCGTGGTTCCTCAGCCTAAACCTTACCCAGATGTGAGGAGAAAGGGTCAGTCCCTTGGAGTCCGGCTCTTCCTCACGTGGAGATGCCCACGAAAATGCCATTTCCATTCCCACTTCCCTCCCCCAGAGACAACTCCCGTCTGATGTTATTCCATTTTCCCCACCCACCTCTTCCACCATGTGCCCTCAGGAGCCGCTAATAATAATAATATTGCAAACCCTGTAATAAATATTGTGATCGCTGCCTAACAGGCAGCCTAAAAAAGGCCGGGGAGAAATAAATAATAAAAAAGAAAAGAATTTTCCCATTTATCTGCGCGCTCGGGAGAGAGAAAAGTGTTGGCTATTAAAGATCCCGCATAGCCACAGGCAAATTGGAGCATCATCTCCTTGCAGAGCCCGTGGTTTTTTTCGAGCAGAGATTACTCTGGCGGTTCAAGGTGCTATCGAGCTCGAACCGGGGACAATTACAAGGCTCCAGTTGGAGCGTCTGAGACGATGCTTACGTCTGATAAGGTTGAAGGGGAATAATGGAAGGAGGGAAGTGATAATGGACTGCTGAATGGGTGGGTTGAGGTATCATTGCCAGAGAGCCTGGAGACAGAAGCTGCTGCTGAAGGAGAGGATGTGGGTTTTTTTCCCTTTCTCCCCCCATTTGGTTTCTATTTTCCCGGCGTAAGAAGAAAATATCTCTGAACATGCACTTCAGAAGGATTTTTTCCCTCGTAGCTCCAAGCAACGCTGGGGACACCACTCACCAGCGCGTTTTATGCCATAAGAGCCATCAGAGCCGGCGTGTCCTGCCTCCCTCAGCACTCAAACAGCTCCCAGACCATTTTTAGTGGTTTCTGCCCATTACCACCTCCCTGAGGACCAGGCTGGACTCCGGGGATGCTCTCAGATCACCCAAGGGATGTCCAACTCACACCCCACACCTCAGAGGGGAAGCTAAGCCAGAGAGCCAGGGGTGTCCAGCAGATGAGAGAGGAGCAATCCCTGCTTCCAGGTCCTGCCCTCTCCCAGCTGGCACTGGGGGGATCCTAAAGGCAGGACTTGCTTCCCTGGTGACCTGGGAGCAGATTTTCCATCATTCCCATGGAGAGGGACCCGCCATCACTACGGGATGAACCCCCCCCACCGGGCTGCCTCCCACGCTCCAAAGAATGGGCTGAGCCCTTCCTGAACCCTCCATCCCGCTCCCTTCCCAGCCTGTCCTCACCAAAGTCTGGGCCACGACTTGGTCTTCATAAAACCAGAATTGCTGGTGACCACAGAGGGCATTGATGAAGACTTTATTATATTTTTCTTTCCTGAGATTTCTTTTCCTGGGCCAGATTCCAGCTGATACTGAATGTGGTACATTTAAATATCCAATAAGTTAACAAAGTCCACTGGTTTTCCCCTTTGATTACGAGACTCTTCTCTTTGGCAGATCCTTTTTTGTCTGTCTTCCCCTTTTGGAAGTATAAAATTAGATCAGGATTTGGCTTTTCTTCTTTTATCAAGGCAAGACAGGGTTGCCTCTATTTTTTCCTCTGCTTCTGAAGGCCAACAAGTACCATCAAAAATCCCTCTTTTCTTTGGGAAAGAGGTATTTTGGATAATAAATCACATGAAATGTTTCCTACCTTGGAGGTCTAAACCCCCTCCTGATGTACACAAATATGGAGGTGCTTGTGTAAAGAGAAGACGGAAAATGATGCATTTTTGCTTGGCTCAGAAAAAGATGCTGGCAGCTCCCTGGGAGTTGGATAAATCCTGGCCAGTGGGGTGGAAGATCCCCAGACAGCATCCAAGGGAGTTTTTCTGCGAGTGAACCACAAGAACAGAGTCATTTGAGCTACGTCTTGACCAAAACTTGCAGAGAGGTGGTGCCAGGCACATGTCAAACCCCCAAGCGGGGTTGTTTGCTTTGAAGCAATCCCAGCAGCACTTTTGAGGTGGGGTTTCTCTTACCTGAATTGGACAGTGACGGTGTCAGTGGCTGAGCTGGGGGGTCCAGGCTCATGTTCCAGCCCAGGGAGATGAACGAGCCTTCATGGAGGTCAATTCATCCACCCATCTTGGGATGGGATGGGATGGGATGGGATGGGATGGGATGGGATGGGATGGGATGGGATGGGATGGGATGGAAGGTGGTCCAGAAGTGTCCCTTTCTCTCTGTAGACTCCAACATGAACCTAAACAAAGTGTTCAGGTGTTCACCTCTTCAAGACAATGAGGGCTGGATGGGATATCGGGAAGGAATCCTTCCCTGTGAGGGTGGTGAGGCCCTGGCACAGGTTGCCCAGAGAAGCTGTGGCTGCTCCGTCCCTGGAAGTGTCCAAGTCCAGGTTGGATGGGGCTTGGAGCACCCTGGGATGGTGGAAGGTGTCCCTGCCCATGGCAGAAGGTGGGACTGGATGAGCTTTAAGGTCTCTTCCACCCCAAACCATTCTGGGATTCCATGCCTGTGGGCTTCCCAATGGGACAGTTCCTGGGATTAAAGGACCAGGGATACCTGTGGACATGTCAGAGCTCTCACCAGAGCTCTCGACCAGGGTGTTGTTGCAGGGCAGGAGACCTGGAGATCCCAGGGACAGCTCAATGCAGAGGGACAGTGAGTGATCCTGCATGCAGAGCCACCACCAGCCCTGCTCCCTGCTTGGCTCCCTTTCCCATGTTTTATTGGAATGTGGAGCTGCTTCTTGGAGGTGGGTTTGGAAGCAGCACTGGAGGAAGCTGGGAAGGAGCCATGAAACGCACCCAGAGAAGACCAGACACTCATGGCATGTCTTTCCAGAGGCCAGAGTGCTGGGGAATGTACAACTCCACTTCTTAATCAGAACAAGACATGGAAAAGTAGGAAAAATTGATGTCGCCTGCAGTGGTTGAAGATATTTGGCGTTTCTTTCCTTGCTACTTCAATTTACTCTTCCTCCATCCCACCTTGAGCCTTTGAGGGAGCTGAGAGCACAGAACTCGAGGATTGAGAGTCCTCCTTCCCTTCTCCAGCTTCACACACCCTCCTGCTCTTCTCCAGCGTGTGGCTTTTCAGGGATACAGGCAGGAGAAAAGAGCAGGTAACAGATGGGGAAATGCCTTTCTGCTCCCTACCATTGGAATGGACTAAAATAAAGGAGATGATATCTGTCCAGGTTATACCCTGGATACTAAATCCAAATGCATTTCAACTAAGATCCGTTGCTTTAAAAAAAAAAAAAAAAAAAAAGAGAGGAAAAAAAGTTGATTTTCTTTGCAGCTCTTGGAAGTGAATCTATTTGGTGTCAGGCTGAAAGAAGACAGCGTGTAAGTAACTGAGAAAGTGTTTACTCAGTGAATTAGTTCAGCTTTCATTGTGCACAGAGGATTATGGCCTCAGCAGTGGATGAGCTCCATTTCAGGCTGGAGTAGCTCACTTAGCTACCTCCAGGGCAGGACTAATTATCATAGGACTTAGGCCATTAAAGGGCTTTAACTACCAGTGCTCTCTCCCAGGTCTGGATTAACTCTTTGCCTGGAGCAAACCGCCCTGATAACCATTGAGCCTAATGGTCTGCTTTGATTTCTCTGCCCCCTCTGCCCACCCCTTTCGCCTTTAAACTTTATATTATTGTCAGATCTGGAACAATAGCTAAGAATATTAATACCGTCGCTGCAAAATGGCAAAGGGGGCTTTGTTGCAGATTTTTTTTACCCTCTCTTTTGCTTTACTTTTGCTAAGGCAATTTTAGGAAATACTATCTTGCACGGCAGAGAGCCCTCACCTGACTCAGGTGGATTAAAAAGGGGCTGCTCAAAAGGCAGGGCCCCCAAGGGAAAACCCCGAAATGCCCACAGAGCCCAGCTCTGTCTCACTCTGTTGTCTACATGGCAGTAATTGTGGCAGAAGGCACTCTGCATAGAAATAGCACAAGACTATTGTGCCCCCAGGCACCAAATAGCCACGATGAGAGCAGAGTTATTACCCTCCTTCGCAGGAGAAGAGCTGGGGTGCAGGAGGTTTAAATGTTTTGCCCAAGGTGACAGACGGAGAATGCGGCAGCAACCGCTCCCTATCATTAAAAATATATTTGAAGAATTATCTCGTGATCCTTCTTTAAAGTTGGCCTCTCTTGGTGTTTCTGGGAGCATATTGGCACATCTGGGTGGTTCTCAGGCTGGAAGGGGGAGACTGAAGGACATTCAACTCAAAACTACAAAAACAGACGCAGCCTCTTCCAGTGCAAACCCTCAGGAAGGCAGCGAAGGAATCCAGAGGAAACCAAAATAGGAGGTTCTTCACACAAAATAGGTGTTTCTTCACACAAAACAGGGGGTTCTTCACACCATGGAGCTGGGCAGCACCTCGGTTGTACTGAAGGCTTGTGGGTTCAGAGCTGGGGAGGAAAAATCTCTTTTTAAAGCTTGTATAAAGAACAGAATGGGTGGGTGGGACCCTGGTCTGCTCCTGTGTTCTCTCTCACAGCCATGAGGCTGCAGAGGTCCTTCCCCCTGCCATGTCCACGTCCCCTGGCACAACCCTTAGGCCACAGGAGACCAGTCCATAGGAATTCTTGGCACCATTTGATGGTGGAACTGTTGGCAGCTGAAACACCTCTTCAGCTGAAGAGGCAGTTGAAATGTTGAAATGCCTCTTCATCCCAAGAGCAGCATCCTTAAGAGAGTTTTTCTTCTCCACCTTCAAGTTCTTTATTCCAGGAAATACCACTCAATGCCAACCCCCATGTTGAGTATGCCCAACATGGCACCTACTTACAGACACTGATGGTCCTACTTGAGTAATTCGGGTGCTCTGGAAAGACCATTTGTCCAGTCCAAACCCATAAAATCCATGAGAGCACAGATGAAAAGCCAAAACGTATATTGGTGCTCCTCCATGTACTTCTGTCCTTCACAATTACGTCAATAAAAGAGAGATTTGAGCAAAAACAATACATAAAAATATCTCTGATTTCTGTGGCACATCTCTTGCTGTTGTTACCAAATTATCAGCTCAGCAACATAAAATCATGGAATGGTTTGGGGTTGGAAAAGGCCTTAAAGCTCATCTTGTTCCACCCCAGCAAAGGGTGTTTCTTCCTCCTCTGACTCTTCTCCCCATCACTTTGTTCACACCTTTTCTTGGCTAACTCAGTTCTGCATTCAGTAGCCCAGCTGACAGCTCTCACAGCATTCCCCAGAGCACTGAAGTCCCTTGCAGATGGTCAAAACGTGCCAAAATTGTGTTCGGCTGCTTCGTCTATATGGAAATTGTCTCATTTCTGCCTCCCTCTGATCTCTTACTCTGAGGATAATGGGGTTTAGTACATTCCCTTCTTGCTCCTGCTGCAGGTGTGAACTGGAACACAAGACAAACTGCTTACTGGAGTGCAAGTTACGTGTTGTTTGCAGATGAATGGAGCTGCCTTTTATTTCCTGTGATTCCGAGTATTAAATTCCTTCCTCTCGTCATTTACCCATTGCTTGATATCTTCTGCTTTCAACTCATTCATTCCCCATCACATCTGTGAGCCCTCACAGGGAAGTCCATCAAGAAAAACACAACTGAGGCATCTCACTAAAGAAAAAGAGAGGCAGGTAATTGTGGAACTGCAAGCAGGGACCTTTGAAGAAAAGGCATTTTTCAGAGGAAAATTAGACCATCTGAGGATTTCCTCTCTCAGTACCAAGGGTGCTTCAACTCTGGCTGAAACATCTGTTTATGGAATCTACCAAGAAAGACCCAAAAAAATTAAAATGAGGCCTGGAATCATGTAGGAGCAGGAGAATGAGAGAGGAGAGCTGAGCACTGAGCACTTGCTGAGGCAGCAGCTCCTCGCGCTGTGTGTTCGCTCGGCACCGCGGGACCCTGACCCGCCGTGTAGCAGACAGGGATAACTGAGGGAGACAAGAACCCCAGAGCTGGGGCCAGGCAGGGAAAGCGTGTTCTGGTGCCTCCTTCTCGCATTTATCAAAGGCAGGTTCCCCACCTTCCAGTGAATCTGCAATTAACTTGTAAATGTATGCTGCACAATTAATTTTCCACCAGCTGCTGCTCCGCAGCCGAGAGGAAATCAGTCGGTGAGACACCCACGTGAACTCTGATGTGGCCCTGGCCGCCGGTTCTGCCCTGATACAAAAAAAACCCTGTTAAATTAACAAAGCCAGCCCACCTTAGACAGAAAGAGCCCAAGGACTGGAGGGATGGCAATCCCACTTGGAGGTGCTCCATCCAAAACACAGGGGCAGGAGACTGAACAGCTCTGGCTTGGGTTTGAACTAAAATAGAGTGTGAAAACTCAGGGGTGTGTCTGTATTTGGAGGAGGGGCTCCTCATTTTGGAGAGAGAACCAGCTTCCCATAGCCAGGTGCACAGGGCTCCCAGCCCAAGCTGTTTCTAGGTCTCTTCTCCCAGTTTGGAGAGCAGACAGACAGGTGGTCCTGCCGAGGGTCCCGCTCCCCTGCAGACACAGGTAACTGTGTCCACAACGCTGCAAAAGAAGGCCCACCAGACAGTTTGGGCCTCACTCCATGTAGGCTGTGGATTGGGACAGATTTGCTTTTCTTCTCCCATAGCATTTGTCACATTCCAGTAGGATGTCCCACCCTTTTGCCACCATCCAGGGGTGTCCTTGTCACCTGAGCTGGGATGTGGCTTTGGCTACACCCAACACCCGCCTGCAGTGCCCTGCTCGGAACCTTCATGACATCCCAATCACGTGCCAGGCCCGCCTGGTTGCCAGATTTTATTCTCCTGGTGTCTTCCCCTCTTGGTAACCACCAGGACATGCCTTGCTCCCATCTCTCCAGCAGGACTTCCATATTGCATTGAAAAACCTTGCTCATTTAAAAGAGTTCTCACACACCCACTCTGGGATCTGCTGCAATGGCATCCATTAAATCCCTAGCACACTCAGAAGACTGTACGAGGTGGATGCCAGCTCTGAGTGCGTTAGACCACAAGGTGTTTGGGGGTTTATTTATTCTCCTCTGTGGCAGGAGATAACAAGTTTGCCACCACGCCACTGTGAACAGGCGCAGCTCTGGACGGCGAGGGAGAGGAGTTCAGGCTGCAGATGCAGAAGGCTTTAGTCATGGTGGAAAGGAGCTGAATACATCATCTGCTCGGGGATGGGCTCTTCTGAAGGCTCTACAGAAGACAGAGAAAATTCACTTGAAGCAGAGGGACGGGAAACAGCTGCTCCAGAAAAAGGAAATCGCCCATTCCCCACACGCACAACGGCACGCTGGCGGAGGACAGCTAATCCCGGAGCAGAGCACGGGACTCGGCGCTGGAAGGAGATAAGAAAGACCAGGGGCTCTTGTGCTCTGGGTCAGCCGCTGGGCCCGGCTCTGCCTCCCCTCCCAGACACAACAGGCCCTGCCGCTCGCCGCCACCGCAGATAAGCCCGGCATGAAAAGCAGCCGGCTGCAGCTCGAGCCAGGCAAGAGGGAAGTGATGCTTCCAGGAAAAAAAAAAGAAGAGATCCAGGCATTTCCTAAGAATGGCTGATGCTCCCGTCCCCCCTGCACGGGGAGGACACCGCTGGACCGGGACTGCACTTGCTCCTTAAGGCTCAGCCTGTGGTAGCCACAAGCAACCTCTGGGCACATGGGACCCTCTCCTGCCTTTCCCTCTCTTTCTGTGAACGCTGGCAAGGCACAGGGCTTTATCAGAGCAGGCATGAATGCCTCTGCTCCAAGATGTGGCTGGCACCACCAGACCACAGGTGTTACATAGAGCAGAGGATGCCAGTGAGCTGGAGCAGATTTTCTCTCCTTACCCAGTCAGGAACCAGCTTTGGGGCACAGAACTTTCTATACACCTAGAAGGGCCAATGAGACTGGGTGTGTTGGGTGAAACAGCAGGATTATTTGGAAATTCAAGGAAAAAGATGTTCCCTTTGTTTTCATCCAAGAGCTGTTAATTTCTTACGAGCATTATCAGCAGGGGAAGATGTTATTTCCTGAAATTAAAGAATTAATGAACTATCTTTTCCTCTGGGTTTAAACTCCTCCATCCCCTCCACAATGACCACAGGTCCCAAAATAACTTCGCATTCTACTCCCCAGTCTTCTTCTCCCTGCTTTACAAGCTTCCTTTGGAAGCCAAGTAAAAGCAAAGAGACACAAGCTGATTGTCAAATAATCTTTTTGCCAGGGTGAGGGATAGCTGGATAAATAGTGAAAAAGTCATCTCTTAGCTCCTGCATCAAGAGTTAATTCAGTTCACCTGCCACCTGCTGATTAAAGCTATCACCTGGAATATGGCAATTCCTTCATGTGGTGTGGAATGGTCAATTGAACTTGAATTTCCTCTCCCCCTCATAGTCTTTTCCCCCTTTTTTCCTTCCCCATGTCTTTTCTGAGACTTCTGATGCGGAGTTTGCTCTGTCTCATATCAACGTGGAATAAAAGCCAAAGCCACAGAATTCCTCATGAAACTGAATTTGTGTTTTCCATCCACCTTGCAGAGAGTAAAAGGCAAGAAGATGCCCCATCCCTGGAAGTGTCCAAGGCTGGGTTGGATGGGGCTTGGAGCAACCTGGGACAGTGGAAGGTGTCCCTGCCCTTGGTAGAGGGTGGGACTGAATGGGCTTTAAGGTCCCTTCCTACCCGAACCCTTCTGGGATTCCATGATTCTATGACATGAAGTCTCCTTGTTGGCAGCTCCACACCACCTTCCCTCAAGGACACTTTTACTCCCAATGCCTGGTGACAGGAAGATTTTTGTGCCCTGGAGCGTGAAGGTTTCTGTCTCTTCTACAGTGCTGGAGGTTTTGTTTAAAATTCAGGGCATTGTCACTTCCAGAATAGCATCTGCATTCCCTTCCTGTGGATGCCTCAGCAGCCGGGATCTGCTGACTCGGGTGCTTTGGCAGCAACGCTTTACTCAGGAAATACTCCAGGGTGGAAGAGCTCACGGAGAGGCCGCTGAGTGCTTGTGATTCCTTCCAAAAGGAGCGGGGAGGGGAAGAGGGTTGAGTGACCAGGTCACCCAAGCCCTTGGGTTGTCAGCCATTCCCATCCCTGCTCCAGGACATGCCCTGTTCACACAAGGAAGCCCTCGGACCGTGGTGTCCTCGCGGGGCCCTCCCCAGCAGAGCAGATGGTTGAGGAGCTGCTCCCGTGCCCGCTTGCTGTGCTCGGTGAATAAGCTCTGGTTTAGTACCTGCTCTCCTGAGATGTGTTGGGCTCTTTGACGGTTGGACTTGTTGACCTTGGAGGCCTTTTCCAACCCAGGTGATTCTATGGTTCTATCATTCTCTGGGGATGCCTCTGCCAGGCTTAGAGATTGTCACAACCAGTCGTGGTGGCAACACAGAAAAGCAGTCTGAGCTCCTGTTCCGAGGCAAGACGAGAGGTTGGATGTTCCTCCTTCCCTGGCTGGATGTGTGCCATGTTGGGAGAACAGCTCCAGCAAGTGCTTGTGAGGGGACCTGTGTCCTGAAGGGACTATTGCTGCTTGGTGGCTTCATCCAGAGTCTTGGAAAGTCCTTCTAGCACTTGGGATGTCCTGCACATTTCCTTCTGAGACCTGCAGAGCTGCTTCAGCCCTGGGGCCCAGCACAGGGAGGACGTGGAGCTGCTGGAGAGAGTCCAGAGGAGGCACCAGGATGAGCAGAGGGATGGAGCAGCTCTGCTGGGAGGACGGGCTGGGAGGGTTGGGATTGTTCAGTCTGGAGAAGAGAAGGCTTCTGATTGACTTAATTGTGGCCTTTCAGTGCCTGAAGGAGCCAATAGGAAAGATGGAGAGAGACTCTTTACAAGAGCTTGGAGTGACAGGACAAGGGGGAATGGCTTCCCACTGCCAGAGGGTAGGTTCAGAGGGGATATTGGGAAGAAATCCTTCCCTGTGAGGGTGGAGAGGCCCAGAGAAGCTGTGGCTGCCTCTGGATCCCTGGAAGTGTCCAAGGCCAGCTTGGACAGGGCTTGGAGCAACCTGGGCTAGTGGAAGGTGTCCCTGCCCATGGCAGAGTTGGGATTGGATGGTCTTTAAGGTCCCTTCCAATCCAAACTATTCTATGCTTCTGCTGACCAACAAAATTCCCAGAGCCTTCTCCTGCCTGTCCTCAGCTGATGCTCCTGGCTGTGTTCCCCCACAGAGTCAGTGGCCGGTGGATCTGGGACACATTTCCCAAAGTTGGGCTGCCAAGTGCCTGCTCAAGTTTGATTCCAAACTCGCAGGAACCTCTCCCTCCTGCTCTGCTGTGCACATTCCACTCCTCGGAAGAGCACAAAGAAAATTCAAGCATTTTTCAGAAAAATAAATGTGCTCTCATGGATATGTATAAAATTGGCCAAGTCTTTGCAGGGAAGCTGTGTGTTCCCTCCTCTTTGGACTTGCTCCTTCCTCCTCTTAACACGTGGAACAAATGTCTCCTTTGGAGCGTGATGGGGTAACTTGGAGAGGTCGGCAGAATTGCTGCACACGGACCCTGGGCTGGTTTTATTTTTCTATTGAACCTTGATGGAAACGCATGCACAGCAAGTCAGGGCCTGTCCCTTTTCCTTTCTCCTTTCTCTCTCCCTCTCTCTCTCTCTCTTTTTTTTTTTTTTTTATTTCTTCCAGGAGTGCTGATGATAAGAAAAGCAATGTCTAAATCTTCTTAATGGTGTTTATGCAAGCAGTTTTGCTTAGCTGCAGTCCCTGCCACCCCCTCCCCCGTCCACCCTCCCCTCCCATCTCCCTGCTAATATCGCTGCTTCATTCCTTTCCCTGTTGGCTATTACTATGGACTACAGCGAATCTAAAACTAAATAATCCCCTTAGTGTCAAGTTTTCTGGGCTGAGCAAATAAATCTAACCAAATGCATTATCTAGGTAGAGGAGGCTGTTGTAAGGGGGAAAAAAGATAAAGGCTATTTTACTTTAAGGCAAAGAGTAAAACCATCATTTTTCATTCGCATTGTATTTAAAGTTTTTTTTTTTAATTTTATGTTAACTTTCCTCTTCAGTCCTTTTCTCTTTCCATTGTAATTAAAAAAAAAAATAAATTAAGAAATGCAGCAAAGCCTCTGATTTCAAGCATTAAATAGAGGGAGAAAGACCTCAGATAAGGTGCCATTCAAATCCCCCTCTCAGACGGGTAATTCTGATCAGGCAGTAAAGTGGTCTAAATAAATAAACCCTTCCCCACTTCCCCTTCCCTGGGGAGGGGGGACAAGGATATTAGAAAACTCATTTACAGGAGGAAGAGCACGTGGAAGATCTGCATGTCACAGGCCGAGGAGCAGAGGTCTGGATCCAGCCCAGGATGGGAAGTGTCTGTCTGCGATGGCAAAGAAGCCCAGTTTTGGGGATGCTCCAGCCTGTGTTTCCAGGCAGGCAGGGCTAACCCAAACTCGGGGACAAAATGCCTCAGAGCTGGAGAATTAACTCCCATTTTCATCTGACAGGTCTTTGAAAGCACAGGCAAAGCCATTCAGCTGTTACCCAGCTCCTGTCTTCTGCAAATCCGGGACAATGGAGCTCCTCCGGATTCGCGGCAGCCAAAAACCCGGCTGACACCGTCCCCATTGCTTGAACCAGGTTTGGGCAGCTCTGCCCTGCTTGCCAGCCTTCCCTCTTTCCTGATCCCACACCCCGTGGGCTCTGGGCAAAGCATGGACCCAGCAATCCCACTGGATCAGCCTCGAGGGTTGCTCCCATGCATAAACCCCATAAATGACCCAATACCATAATCATTTACCTGAATTCACCCTCTCCCATAATGGTTCCTTTCAAATGCACACGAGATTAAGAAGACGCCTGGTGTGGCTCTTGGAGAAGCAGAACCTGACTCACACATTTCTGTATAATAAAGGCTGTTGCATTTTGGCCAATGTCAACCATTGACAAACACATCATTCCCAATGCCCCCCCTTCCTCCTTTTTCCCCAGCTTTCCACACTGAGCATGACAAACACAGCCCTGTCCCAGCCACTCTGAAGGAAATTAATTCTACCCCAGCCCAAACTAGCACAACAAAATAAAACTCCAAGAGGTTGTTGGGTTTGGACCCACAGGATTGAGGAAGATCAGAAAGATCTTAGAGCTGGATGGACAATGTGAGGTGCTGCTCCCTTCACACACCTCACCCAGACAAATTCTGCTCTTCTGTTCATTGGATTTTTTCCACTTGAATGTCAGTTTGAGAATAAATAAGTCAACAATATTTTCTCTGCATTTGCTTTAATCCCTTTGTATATGTTTTGTGTGCCTCATCTCTGCAGCCAGAATGCTGGAGAGATCTGCTCCTAAGATCCATTAATCTTTCAATTTCTTCTCTTCTAGACAGGCAGATATTCTGGTTTGAAACTGATTCATTGCTTCTTTCTTTTTCCTTTTTTTTTTTTTAATTAAACCACTCTTATCATTTTTAGACCCCTCCATGTTAGAGCTAAAACCCCAGGAAGAAGAATAGAGTTGTCCTCGCGGTTGTTTTTATAAACTTTCTCAAAGGAAATAAAATCTCAGGCAGTGCTCATATTGAAAAAAAAAAAAGGTAAAGACCACTCCATTGTGTTTTGGGATTGGGATGTACAGTAGACGTCACCAGCAATGATGGGCAAGCTCTTGACCCGCTCCTGGTCTGCACAGCAAGGACACCAGATGAGGACCGCGCTCAACCAATTTCCAATACAATAGCACAAGCATCTTGCTCATTTTGATTTAATATTCTTTGAAACATCTGCGCAAAAATACCTGCCCGGCTACGGATGAACTCCAAAAGCCGAGGAAAAACTGCAATCTTTGATAAACAAGCTGAAGTAAGTTGTGGGAGAAGGTCACGCTGGATTGATGGAGAGCAGCCCTGGGAGAAGGTCTTGGGGATGCTGGTGGTGAGAGCTGGACATGCCCCATCCCAGAACCCCCCGTGCCCTGGGCTGATCCCACTGGGCAGCAGGAAAGGGATTGGGATTCTGCCCCTCTGCCCCCTCAGATGAGACCCCACCTGCAGAGCTGCCGCAGCCCTGGGCCCAGCACAGGGAGGACGTGGAGCTGCTGGAGCCAGTCCAGAGGAGGCACCAGGATGAGCAGAGGGATGGAGCAGCTCTGCTGGGAGGAAAGGCTGGGAGAGTTGGGATTGTTTAGCCTGGAGAAGAGAAGGCTTCTAAGATTGACTTAATTGTGGCCTTTCAGTGCCTGAAGGAGACCAATAGGAAAGATGGAGAGAGACTCTTTACAAGGGCCTGGAGTGACGAAACACAGGGAATGGCTTCCCACTGCCAGAGGGCAGGGTTAGATGGATATTGGGAGGGTAGGGAGGCCCTGGCACAGGTTGTCCAGAGAAGCTGTGGCTGCCCCATCCCTGGAAGTGTCCAAGGCCAGGTTGGATGGGGCTTGGAGCATCCTGGGATAGTGGAAGGTGTCCCTGCCCATGGCAGGGGGTGGGAATGAGATGGTCTTTAAGGTCCCTTCCAACCCAAACCATTCCATGATTATATGATTTCCCATGTGCCCCAAGATATTCCTCAACTTCTTCCATGGTCTTATGGCATCACACAGCGCTTCTGCCCCCTGGAAAAACACCACCTGTGGTTAAATTCATAACCTTGGTATTCTTTAGGCCCCCCAGTCTGGGACTTGGAGTCAATCCTGGTGTTGTCCTCCCTTGCCTGATGCTCTGTCACTCACTACCTCTGCCTTTTTCTGGTTTATATAAGGCTGAATCACCATTGTCTACCGGGGTTCTCTGCCAGATGACTGGTCCTGGGATGGGGCCAGGGGCACGGAGCCAGGATTCATTGAGCCTGTCATACGATGTATGGGATTTCTGGGCTCAAGCCTGGAGGGTTTGGGAGGAAGAGTAGGACCAGGAGCCAAGCAAAGACATGACAGCTCCTGGGACATGAGGCAGCAAGAGCAGGGAGCAGAATTTGCTGGAGGTGTTTCTGAACAGTGGGTTTGCTTCGACCAGACCTGGCTGCCTTCCAACATGGCCTCTTCACCAAACAACCCTTTGGGGCTCTTACTGGAACGAAAGATCTGCCCTTCATCATGGGAACACCCTGCTGTGCTTTCACTTTGGCTCAGTAACGTGCAGCTGGAGCTGAAACAACTTTGAAAGTGCCATCATTGGTCTGTGCTATTTGTTCTTACATTTGGAGGGGCTTGTTCCACACAAAAGAGCAGAACTGATTTGTCCAGATCCCTCTGGATATGAGTACCAAAAGTCCTTCTTCTCCTGGAGATCAGACATGCACATTCTGAGACAAGCACAGGAGCACATGGATGGAGAATGGAGGATCACAGAATCACAGAATATCCCAAGCTGGAAGGGATCCACAGGGATCATGCAGTCCAACCCCTGGCCCTGCACGGACACCCCAACAATCCCACCCTGTGCATCCCTGGGAGCATTGTCCAAATGCTCCTGGAGCTCTGGCAGCCTTCGGGCCGTGCCCATTCCCCAGGGAGCCTGTTCAGTGCCCACCAGCCTCTGGGGGAAGAACCTTTTCCTGATATCCAACCTACCCCTCCCATGACACAGCTCCAGCCATTCCCTGGGTCCTGTCACTGCTCAGAGAGAAAAGAGGGATGTGGTCACCAGGATGCTGGGATGATCCTGACAATCACTGGATCACGTCTCAGCACGGGGTCAGCCAGCAGCCCCCAGAGGACTCAACATTTCCGTGCTGTTAATGACACTGTCAATAAACTGCAGCTTCACTGCACGTGTCAGGTTTACACTGTGACTTATTAGCCCTTGGTGACTTGGAGGTCAAGGAGGTGAAGCAGGTTGCCCTCTTCTTCATCAAGTGGATATTCCCTCACTTCCAAGCCTTTGGCACGTGTCCTTACTCTTTTAGGAACCTGCTGAATTTATTTTCACTGTGTCTGACTGTTTGCTCGATGCCGTGTGTAGGCAGTTGCCATCCTATGTTATTTTCCTTGTTATCCCCCAGTTTATCACTTGATGTCAATTTATGTTCCAATGCTCCAAGCAATTTCACTTTTTTGGGTGTTTTGGGGTGTTTTCGTGCTGGGCACAGGAAGCTGACTACCAAGGTGTGTTGCTTTCAGGCAAACCTTTTCCCTGGTATCTGCTGCTCTTGGCATCCAGCCTTGCCCATCACTCTGCAGGTTGGGAATGCCGAGACACGGCTCTCTCAGGGATTGTCTCCTCAGCAGCAGCAGCAAGGAGAGTTTACAGCCTGTTCAACCCACGGAGGAGAGCAGGCAAACTCCTTGCAGTCCAGGTGTATCCCTCTCCCATGGCTTTTGGGAGCAAGCTGCGACTGGAAAAGATTTCCATCGCTGCACCAGATCCCCGGCTCTGCCAAAACCAGCTGTATCTGCTCCCTTAATTGCTCCCAACCACACCATTTACCCACAGGCCTGTTTTTGTCTATTGCTGTGGGTTCCCAACAGGTTTGGAACTGGTGACAGATGACAAATGTGAGAAAAGTCTGCTAAAAGAAACAGGACCGTCTCCAACCTCCCTGCCAGCTTTCTGTCACCGCAACATTCCAGGGCTGGGAGTGTGTGATGGCTCTGACCTTGATTATATTGATGATAATCTATCTGCAAAAACAATATAAGTGTACATATATGTGTGTGTGTGTGTGTGTGTGTGTGTGTGTATGTGTAAAAAAATGAGCCTCCTTTTGATTTACATGGTCTTTTGTGACACAGGAATATGCAGTTGAAAGGCACCGTTTCTGTCCACTAAGTTGGCATCACTTTATGATATCGCTTTTATAATCTCTATTTCCATTGGGACTTTTTGGCCTCCCTTAAGTTTCCAGCCTTTTTGGGACACTTTTCCAGAGTGTGGATCTTCTCATGGTCACTGATTTCCTGCCTCAAGTCATTCATGGCTGTTTTATCTCACTTTGCTTGGGTGCCAGTGCTGCCCTTTGATGGGAGCAACCCTTTCCTCTCCCTCACATCTAATCCCTGATGTATTTCCCGAGTATTTCCTCACTTTCCCTTTTATGGGAGCGCCTAAGCCAAGCTCTTTCTGCCTCATGTGTGGAATATGTTCCCCTTACCCTGCCATAGTTCCTGAGGAGCCCATCTTTTCCCAGCTACGGGGGACTGGGAGAACTGGGTGCTTCCCCAGCACGGACTCAGGGACATCAACACTTCCCGCTCCCCATTGGAAACACCTTCCCTGAGACATCCCCCCACAAAGCCCATCGCTCCCTCACTATCCTTGGCTTTCCCCCCTTTCCTGGCCACAAGCCAGAAATACACCTGTGAGCCAGGTCTGAGTGTCCTGTGTCTCTTATATCCTTGGACATCCCCCACCTCCTTCCCTCAGACTGTGACTGGACCAGCACGTCCTGACTCTGGCCCTCACTCAGCTCTGCTCCTGGCTCTCAGTACTCCATCCTTCCACCTGATCCTGCATCCCAGAAGTTCCCTGTGCATCTGCCCACACATTTTCCTGCCCTTCCCACGACCAGCAGTCTCATCAGCAGTCACAAGGTTGTCCTAACTCAGCTGTGCTGAAACTTCGCTTGGTTCATGTGAATTTCAGACAGGTTTTTCCCACCTCACTACAGCTGGATGAAGAAATTAATAATGACGGGTTCCAGCATTCCTCACATAGCCTCTGGCATATCTCCTGGGACTCCAAGGTGACCGCCCACAGGGACTGCACACCTGTCTTTTATTCTCAGATAATACTGTTGTGTTTTTTCCCTCCTCATTTCCTTATTTCACAGAGTTTCTCAGCAGAGAAGCTTTGGGTTGCCGAGTGCTGCAGGGAGAGCTCCAGGAGATAACGTCTCCACAGACAGGAATCACTAAATGACTGGGTCACAGCACTGGGATAATTTCCAGGTCCTCCTCTAAATGGAAAACCCTCAATAACAAGTCGCTCCTCTTCCGTGTTGTGTACAGGAGATGTTCATGTGCATCATATTGGCATCCCTGGATAACTGGACCAGGACTGCCAACCCAGCAGCACTTCTGGAATAATTCAGCTGATTGGGATGACCTCCAGCCACTGTCACATCTAGATATGCGGGCCCTTTGTGGAGGGACCTGAGAGGTCTCAGGACATCCTGAGAAGAAAAGGGATGTACTCCCACCAGGACTGGTGGTACGTCTCCAAGCTGAGCCAGGGAACTGCCCACCAACCCCTGGGAAGCCTCCAGCCTTTATTCAGGCATTGCATCTGTCTGACATGGATAGTTCATGTCCTGATTTATCTGGGGGATCTGCTTTCGGGGACAGGTGGTTTCACAGCCTTACCTTCCCCATAAAACCCTTCCTCAGTGGTCAGAGGTTCTGGGTGCTCCAGGACACAGGACCAAGCAATGGCTCCCAGCAGGGTTTGGGTCCATGCACAACCTGGAAGGGCAGTGCTTCCCAGGGGGACACACACACACAGATGCACTTCCAAGGACAGAAAGTCTCCGAGTTATTTTGTAAACACACCAAAACATTTCAAAAATGAAATTACAAGCATCAAAAGCTCAGATTTCACTGAACTCATTCCTCCGACTCAAAAACGTTATCCCTGGGTAGCCCAAAACCTTTGGAAAAGGCACACAG
Source organism: Ptilonorhynchus violaceus (assembly GCA_013397565.1). Lineage (NCBI taxonomy): Eukaryota > Metazoa > Chordata > Aves > Passeriformes > Ptilonorhynchidae > Ptilonorhynchus > Ptilonorhynchus violaceus. Next base: position 143,046 of record VZRJ01012960.1, on the reverse strand, counting down.
CACATCTTCATTAAGATAAAGCTGCCATGAGGCCGAGGGGGAATAGCAAGAATTACAATCACTCAGAATGCTCTGGGCTACACAGGGAGGAGTTTTGGCCAGAGATGCTAAAAGACGTGAGCGATGGAGGACAGGGATTCCACTCCGGCATTCAGAACTCCTGCTCCAAACAAACAAGACTCAAGTTTTGAAGTCAACCACTGAAGGGTTCAGACTCATCTGAGACAGATCAAAGCGTTTGGTTTCCACTGTGACATCACTCAGTGGTGTTATCTACAAGGGAATTCTTAAAACGTGGAAAAATAAGTGGGTTTGGGACATAAAGTGGAAGCGTTTCCTTCTTCAAATGAAAAAGCAGGACCTTGTGGGATTGTCATAACTTCATTTTCCTTCTGTGTTTTCCTCTCCTACTTTAATTTTTGATAAAATGAGTGCAGCTTTCCAAGCCTCTGAGTGTTGGAGTCAACAGGATTGTCAGTTTAAAAGTTCTATGTGAGTAAATCTATACTTATTTATTATATGTATGTGGCATAGAATATAAAAAAACAGTAATCTATATAGCACATAGATTATATCTATATGGTATGGAACATATATCAATTATATGCCATCCCATAGAATATACACAGCAGAGAAGCTTGACTCGACAGTTCTGCTGACCCTTTTCCAGAATATAAGGATAAAAAAGTGCTCAAAAGTAATGTGAAATGCATTTGCACACACGATCCTTTTTTTTCTTTTTCAAGGAACTTATTGCTGTTAGACACAACTTAGGCTAAGATTTTAGTGGAATTCAAACAAGAAATAGTCTTTTACATGGGGAAAGAGGCTGTTGCAAAAGTGATTTAAGGAAAACCATGGGGATGATGATGGAATCACAGAATATCCTGAGTTGGATGGGACACACAAGGATCAAAGTCCAGCCCCTGGCCCTGCACAGAACAGCCCTAAGAATCCCACCCTGTGCATCCCTGAGAGCGTTGTCCAAATGCTCCTGGAGCTCTGGCAGTCTTGGGGCCGTGCCCATTCCCTGGGGAGCCTGTTCAGTGCCCACCACCCTCTGGGGGAAGAACCTTTTCCTGAGATCCAACATAACTCCCTCCCCAGCTCAGCTTGGTTGCCCAGATGCTGCTCATTCCCTGCCCAGAGCATCTCAGCCGTGGGATGTGGCAGCTTTGTCCTGCAGCACTGCACAGCCCTCGCTCATCCCGGGAGCCACAGGCACTCCCTGAACAAATTCCTGTGTGTCACATCGATGGAGTGAAGGTTTGCAGTCAAGTTCCCACTTCCCTCCGCTCACTTTCAGCCAGGCATCCAGGAAGGGCTCTTCCCCAAAGACTGCGAGATCTCAGGCGGAGTTTACCAACGAATGAGTGGAAAAAGTGGGGAACGGGGTGCTGGGAAAAAAGCGGAGGTGTTTTTAAGATGCTGATTTGGAGTGCTATTAAAAATGCTGCCCACATAGCCTTTTAACCCTCAAAGATATCAGATAAGTTTCTCTTTCCTGCGGGGAGATGAAGTGGCTGTCATTATCTGGAAGGGCTGTATCATATCGGAATCTGCCGGCGCAGGTCAGCGAGTCCGTGCTGTTCTGGGCCCGGCTCCGGCGCTGAATTACATTTCCTGGGCACAAAGGCTGCAGAATGGGTGGGTGCTTTGTCATTTAAACTGCATAAAGAGGCAGAAATTGATTTTTATTGTGGATCTTCATATCTAATAAAGCTCTGAGGGGCTCTTTTCTTCTCCGATTGAATGGCCATTGAATGCTTTCAATCTAGTTCTGTGTTTCATGCCTAAACTGAATAGTGGCAGGAAGAAAATAGATGGGGGGAAGAGAGGCCAAGTCACTTTCCAGATTGAAAAGGATACAGAAGGGAAATAAATAAAAAAATAAAATAAAATAAAGTAAAAATGAATCTGAAAAAAAAAAGCCATTTAAGTGGAAAGGGGAACTTTCCTGATGCTGAGGAAAAATTGCTTTGTGCGACGGGCGCACGCGGGAGCGGCTGCGGGCACAGGGACAGTGTGGGATGACGTGGGACTCCACGGAATGCTCCTGAGGGACCCTGATCTTACCTGCACCGCCGTTCAGTGCTTTGGGACTGGAAATTTCCATCTCCCTGGTCAAAACATGTTAATACTGAGCTGCCGTGCGTGCGTTACCCGCGGTAACTGAATGGCTTCGTCTACTATAAAACGGGAATGACTCAGTTTATGTCGACATTAATTAGAGGAGAGATTGGTTTCGAATACAGTGTTTTTTAATGTAATTAGTACCTAGTTCATCACGTCCTCCTCAAATCAACAAAGAGACAATAATACATAATGGCTTTTCAGTTCCTCTTTGATATGTATTGCTCATTTAGTCCCGGTCCCCTTGGGGAGCTTCATCACAATTAACAAGGCCAGTAGCGTTAGCATTAATTGGTCGTGCTGATGGTCTGATCTAAGGTCCTAAGGACTCCTCCTATAGCATTGCAGACTGGTCAGACCCTCTTGGGTACTCTGCCTAATTGAATGTTGAGTCTCTTGATCGTTAGGCCCAGGAGACAAAGTCATTGCCTGTTCATAGGCTCAGCCTTTGAAGCAGCAGGACTTGGGATGGAGGAAACTCTCCCCAGCAGCCTGGGCAGGACCTGGAACGGGGAGTCCTGAGGCAGCCAATTCCACTGGGGTGCTCTCCTGCCCGTGTCACCAAACCAGAGCTGTTCTGCACACCAGCATCTTCAAGTTCTTAGACTTCTCCTCTCAGAGGTGTGGAGACCCAAGGAGACCATTTCTTCCATGGCCATTTTTATCATCTCCAGTGTTCATGTGTGATTTGTCCTTGGACCTCCAAAGCGAACACTGGGAATTCCTTCCTACCGAGGCTGGAGCAGGAGATCTGATCAGCTCCCCGCCTCAAACCACAGGGAACCTTTTATGATGAAGCAGTTTTGATTTAGTTTTCTTGCAGCTACAAAAAGCCCTGTGAAGTCTGTCTTAACAGCAACAAAAGTAAGGTCACGACAACTCCAAACTCTTGATGAATCCTGGACCCAAGCAAATGAAAACTCTCCCAGGTGCCTGAAGAGCTGGTCCTTGAGTTTGAGCCACAAAGGTGTTCAGTGTCATTTGTCAGGACAAGAAGAAACAGGCTCAAGCTGTGCCAGGGGAGGTTCAGGTTGGACATCAGGAAAAATTCCTTCATGGAAAGGGTGGTCAGGCATTGGAACAGGCCCAGGGAGGTGGTGGAGTCACCATCCCTGGCAGTGTTCAAGAAAGAACTGGACATGGGACTCAGTGCTCTGGGCTGGGTGACAAGGTGGGCATCGGGCACAGGTTGGACTCAATGATCTTTTCCAACCTTAATGATCCTGTGGTTCTGTAATCCCTGTCTTTCCTTGCATCTAAGGACATTAAAACCTCACTGGGAGCCTCCTGAAATGTGAGGAGTTACGTGATCAGGAGAGCAGAGGGCTTCCTGGAGCTCCTGGAAGATCAGATTTCCTTTTCCCTGAGCTCCTTCTCACATCCACCCCCAGCAGTTTTATTCTCAGCACATAATAAGGCAGAGAAGCTGAAGATGCCAGCTGGATCTTTCCTCTCCTGTCCTGGAGAAGGGGAGAAGACAGCTTTAGAGGTTAAACAAAGCAAACCTCCCACTGGATACAGCTCCTTCCCTCCACACTTCCTTCAGGAAAGAGATTTTCCTCGGGCCGCTATAAAATGGGAATGACTCAGTTTATGTTGACAATAATTAGAGGAGAGAATTTTGGATTTAGAATAGTGATTTTTAACATCATTTGGCTTTACACCTGCCTCTTTCATCACCCTTTGAAACCTCCTCCAAATGACTCTGCTCCAGGCAGTCAAAGGAAAGCCAAAAAATAGGGTGGTTCCAACCTTAACTTCCCTCAGAAAATCTTAAGGCAGACCAAGTTTTTCAGAGTAGGAGAAGGAAATCTGCCAAGAAGTGTTTGCCCTTCTCCCATCCCATGGCAGAGAGCTCGGCATGAACCATTGGGATAGTGCCTTTTCCAGCACTGAGAATTTGATTTTTGGAAATTGGGACCCAAGTAGAGAATCTTTGGGAAAAAAAAAATAAAATAAAAACCAAACCTACAAAAATTGCAAATTGTTTTTACAAATCCTGGTTGCCTTTGCCAAGAGCTCAGCACAATCTCGAAATGCATTGGTGATCCAGAAAACCAAGGAAATGCCAGGCTGTATTCAAAAAGTGGGAATAATACTGAAAATGCTGTAATGGAATAATGGAATTACAGAACTGTATGATACACATTCACTAGGAATAATGTTCCCTATTCCGACCTCCCTGCCTCGGAATGCAGACACGGGAAAGGTCTAGGGGAGGGCAGAGGAAATGATTAAGGGCATGGAAAGACGTCCATGCACAGAGAGATTAGAAAGATCATGGCCACGTAATTTAGAGACGACATGAATAAGAGAAGCCATGATAGAGATAGAGAAAATAATTTGCCTTTTTTTCTGGTTTGCAGAGCTTTTGTGAAGTCAGCCTGCACTGGTTTTCCTTCAGATCCACGCAGGACTCAGATGTGCTCGGCAAACAGGAAAACAAACATCGTGGATCTGGAGGGCACATTCCAAGAGCCTGGAGTAGATAGTATTATTTGAGATTCCAAATGAGTCTTTTAAAGAAATGTTGTCCTTCTGCTCCTGGATGCAGCGACCTTTGTGTAAAGGAGGAATCTCTCAGGAGTAGATTCACAGAATCACTAAGGTGGGAAAAGACCTCCAAGGTCATCAAGTCCAATCCTCAACCAAACCCCCCCATGCCCACTAGGCCATATCATGAAGTGCCACATCTACTCACTTTTTTAACAATTTCAGGGATTGCTACTCCACCACTTCCCTGGGAACCCTGTTCTATCAAAGGTATCCTGCCCTTTGATATCCCTGTGGAGTCTTGACTCAGAGGAATTCTCATTGTGCCATCCAGATGTCAGTATTTTCATCACCTCTGCAGTCGGCCTTACACTTGATTTGCCTCATACGCCCTTCCCTGGGGACCTTTGGTCTGGCACTGCGGGTTATCCTGGGATACCTCGGTGAAAGATAAGCCAGCCTCCTTCCCTCAAACTAGTCTGGTGGCCAGAAGATCTCATCTGAGAACCTGTTCTAACATCTCAAGTCAGAGACCTCACTTTCTGCAAAACTTCTGATGAGTTTACTGAGGCTCCCACTGAGCCCCCGTGTCACATTTGACAGGGCTGAGGCAAAGCGTCATGTTTTCCTGCAGGACATCTCCTCTTCCACATCCAAAGAACCCAAAGGCAACCAAATCCTTGTTTTCAGCCCAAGGTAAGCATGGAAACAAAGCTTCTGACTCAGAAATGGGGCCTGGAAGGCCCTCACTTTGAGAGAGACATTGAGGGGCTGGAGCTGTCCAGGGAAGGGAACAGAGCTGGGGAAGGGAAGGGGCTGGGGCACCAGGAGAGGCTGAGGGAGATGGGAAAGGGGCTCAGCCTGGAGAAAAGGAGGCTCAGGGGGGACCTTCTGGCTCTGCACAACTCCTGCCAGGAGGGAGCAGCCAGGGGGAAGTTGGGCTCTGCTCCCAGGGAACGAGGGACAGGATGAGGGGGAACAGCCTCAAGCCATGCTGGGAGAGGTTCAGGCTGAATAGGAGGAAAAATTTCTTCCCCAAAAGTGCTCTCCAGTCTTGGCACAGCTGCCCAGGGCAGTGGTGGGGCCGCCATCCCTGGAGGGATTTAAAAGCTGTGTGGATGCAGCCCTTGGGGACAAGGGTTAGTGCTGGGAGAATGGTCCGACTCGGTGATCTCAGAGGGCTTTTCCAATCTAAATAACTCTGCGATTTTATGAAATTGTCTCTCAGCAGAGCGAGGGGTTTTTCTGTAAATGGTATTTCAAGCAAAGTGTTCTAAAGAGAATGTGAATTTTGGAGAGATACAAAAGGGTTCATACACCTGAATACTCGTCCATTTCTTCCAACTGCTGGTCTAATAAAAGGTTATTAGGTCTCTCTATACAAAGCCTCTCTTTTCAAGAGGCAGCACTTCTGACGCTCACGATACTGTCCAAACTTGAAGCCTTTCAAACTGTACTCTTAGACAAAGACCTCCATCCGTGGGCCAGAAGGGAAAGGGGAAAAAACCCCAAGCCAGCACACAACAAAGGTATGAAGAATACAGACAACAAAGGTGCATGGAAGAATGATCCAAATTAAATGGTGAGGCTCCAGATGGACTCGAGAGACACAAATACCTCGTTTAACCTCAAGGCACAATGAGTCGCCGAGGACAGAAATGAAAGCAGAGATCAGCGGGGTGCCAAGTAGTTTGTTCTCAAGTTCCCCGAGGAGGAGAGAGCTCTACAGCACTTGACAGAATGGTTTCTATCCACTTCAGGTCCTGCCAAGGTCCAGAATTAAAGAGTCGAGGACTTTTTGACCTTTCTGAGTAGTTTATAGGTGTATGCAACCCTGAAAACAGAGTACGGTTTCTCAAGGCAGTTTGTTGCCATATATTTAAAAAATCAACTTTTGATGTCACCATTTACTGGCAGGGAATTAGTGAAAGGCCTTGGAATGCTGAAGGCAGCTGAGCAGACCTCTGTGTTGTCTAACAGTGTCCTCTAGGCTCCCCAAGGGAATTTTGCAGCAAAGCCCAGGGCAGGAGGATCTCAGCCAGACCCTATGGACAAGCTGGAGCACACATCTTTGAGGTCTTTTAGGACTGGTTGGTATTTCCTTACCAAGACAAGGTCCAAGCAGTTTAGGAGACAATTCACAAATGTCACAGCAGACTCATCACTGAAATACAGACCTTTGTCTACAGCTCAAAGAAAGGCAAGCCAAGTTGAATGGATTCTCCCCTACATGAGGAGCAAACTTGCTGGAATAGGTTAAAGACATAATTTAAATGAGGCAGTGCCCAAAATGTCAGGCCAGCTGGCGAGGAGTTTATAAACTGAGTGTGTTACTGAGATTTGCACTGCATAACATTCCCCTTAAAACATTCCTATTGCATCCAGACTGAAAAAAAGTCAAGGATGAAATAGAGAGACAGAGCCCAAGACGAAACAAATCCTCCCTTGAACACCAAGTCTTAACTATAGGTTAGGAATCCTTTAAAAAACCTGGCCTAGAGGATAAAAGTCATCTTTAGTTTTGTTATCCATCGCTGGCAGCTGGCGGTCCCCAAGGCTGAGGAAGATGAAGGAGGACAGATGCTGCTCTCCCGGGCTTTTTGACTCCTGACCCCAGCTGGAAGTGAGCCTGATCCAAGGGCAGGGTCAATGACTGGGAAGTTTCCCGAGTGCTGCTCTGTGGGCAAGGGCAGGCGGCGATAAGAGCTCCAGGTGAAGTGGTCAAAGCCAGGCTGAAATGAGAGCCAGTGATGGTTCATGCTGTAAATTCCAGCCTGAGACACCAGTTCAGTTTGTCGGGCTTAGTGTGGGCAGGGGATTTTCCTTGGTTTTCTCTGGAGCACCCTCCCTTTGCAGCGCCTGTTTGGGCATCATTCATGCTGGGTGTGTCTGAGTCCCTGTCAGAGATTGATTCATGGGAGTGGGTTTTGCCATGGAAAAATAAATGGCACCTTCTCACAGGATCCCAGAAACATTTAGGTTGGAAAAGACTTCCAAGACCATCGACTCCAACCTGTGCCTGACCTGTGCCCACCTTGTCACCCAGACCGGAGCACTCAGTGCCACGTCCAGACATTCCTTGGACATGTCCAGGGGTGGGGACTCCAACACCTCCCTGAGAAGCCCTTTCCAATGCTTGACCACCCTTTCCATGAAGAAATTTCTCCTGATGTCCAGCCTGACCCTCCCCTGCCACAGCTTGAGGCCGTTCCCTCTCCTCCTGTCCCTTGTTCCCTGGGAGCAGAGCCCAACTGCCCCTGGCTGCCCTCTCTTGTCAGGGGAGGGGAAAGGACCTTCAGCAGAGCCAGAAGGTCCACCCTGAGCCTCCTTTTCTTCAGGCTGAGCCCCTATCCCAGCTCCCTCAGCCTCTCCTGAAGCTCCAGCCCCTTCCCCAGCTCCGTTCCCTTCCCTGGACACTCTCCAGCCCCTCAATGTCCTTCCTGAACTGTGGGGCCCAGAACTGGACACAGCCCTCGAGGTGCAGCCCAGCACAGAGGGACAGGCACTGCCCTGGTCCTGCTGCCACACCATGGCTGGACAGCCCAGGGGCCATCGGCCTCTTGCCCACCTGGGCACACCTGGACTCGTGTCCAGCCACTGTCACCGGCTCCCCCAGGGCCTTTCCTGATGGGCACTTCCCAGCCCCTCTGTCCCAGCCTGGAGCGCTCCATGGGGCTGTTGTGACACAAGTGCAGGACCCAGCACTTGGCCTTGTTGACCCTCACCCTGCTGTGCTCAGCCCATGGATCCAGGCCTGGGATATGTTCTCCATACAGGGACATGGCTGGTCTCTACCTAGTGAAGAGAAATCCTCCAAGTGGTTCCTTGAAGACCATCCCCTCTCCACCTCTGGTCCCTCTCCTGACCCACAGCTCCATGAGAGAGCAGGCCTCTGCAATCCTGTATAATATGGCAACTGGGATATTTTTGTGGTCAGCTAGAGCAGATGCACACTTTCCCCAAAATTACCCGAGGTAAAATGCCTTTTCCATCTCTCACCTTTCTGCTACCTCATGGCATGGTCATATTTGAACAAATTCGTCATTTTAAACAAATTCGTCATTTTAATTCATTTTTTAAGCTTTGCAAGAGGCACGATTTGGAGATGGATCTCCTACCACCCCCAGCTGGTGGGACAAATCCTCTGTTTCTGATTTTAGATCACAAAGGATTTTCTCTGAAATCCATCCTCACTGTGCAGGGTCTTTCCATGCTTTGAGGAGGTACCACTGGGCAGTGTTAATGCTGTAATTCTATGTCTGTCACATCTGCTAAGTACTGTACTAATCATATGGCACTTGCGTGTTGCTGCCCTTTCCTGCCTGTGCACTCCTTGTTTTGGGGGTTAACGGTTTGGGTTCACCCTCAGAAGTGTTGACACCTTGGATCTGAGCAGCCCCTGGTGACAGAAGTTGGTTCCCGAGGCTGGCAGAGCTGTGGCTGATGTTCAGCATTGTCTGTGTGGAGTTTACTCTGCCATGAACTCCAGCTGGTGCAGTGATTTCTGGATTTTTCCAGCAGGATTCCCACTCACCGTGCCCAGCTGGAGCGTGTGCAGCCGCAGAAACCATCCCTCATCTCTATTAAAAAATATTCAAAATGATGCGGGGAGTAGAAGTTTGAGTTAATTACAAATTATTCTCGATTTCACTAGCATTTTATTAACAAATCCACATTAATCCAGTATTAAAGCAGGGCGGGATTATAGGATTTCTCTCATCTGAAGCTTGGAGCAAGGGAAGTCTATAATAAACCTACCTATTCATTTGACACAAAGCTGTTCTATCAAATCTACCCCAACACGGGGCCCCCCCGCCCTTCCCGGAGCTATCCATATGCAATCCCATACAATGGGAACAGTATATTTTTATGATTAACTAGCATGGATACAAACCCAAGATGGGGTAAAATTGTCTTTCCAGCACCACTGGCTTCAAAGATGTTTTTCTGGCTTTCCAAGCTGTACAGGTGATCCACTGGGAACAACTTCCACCTGATGGAGACCTCCCAGCTCCCTGCTTGAGTCCATCTCCACCACAGAGCTGTCCCCACAGCTGTTTAAATGCCCACATTAGTTTAAAAGCAAGATGAGCCTGTGGAAGGGATGCTTCCTCTGCAAATCGAGGCTTACACCACGAGGTGGGACACACCGGAGAAAGAAACGGATCTGAGCTGGGAGAAATGAGATGGAAAGGCAGAACTGTTTCATCTTGATCCTGCCACGGTCCTCAAAATTGTCTTGAAAGTTTTCCCAGGGAGAAGCTGGCTAAGGACCGAAATGGTTTGCTTTAAGATATAATCCTTTTAATAAAATGTGAGGGTCAGAATTTCACGTCGGCGCTGAACATTTTGCTAAATAGGGCATGATGAGTTTGCTGTTCTGCTCCCGGACTGGGCGCTCGTGCTTGCGTGGCGTGGGGGATAATAATTGCATGAAATCACCATCTCTGCCGGGGCTGGGGCAGGTTGAGCACTCCAAAGTGTAACGGCTCCTGAGCTGAAAGGATTCGCCTCCATTTTATAGACCTCCCTAACAAAAACTTTTCCCTTGACAACAAAAAAAAAAAAATCCAGAGAAAATGAGGGAAAAGTTCAGGTTTTGCAGATCTTCATTGTCTCGCTCATCAGGGGCACCGTGGAGATCCGAACACTGAAATTATTTCATTTTATCCCTACAAAACTATCCATTTTCCCACAGGTTTCTGATGCAATAAAAAAGGGATTTGCTCATGGATAATTCTGCTGATTCCAAAAGCTGCATTTCTTTCTCAGAATTCGGCATTTTCAGCCAAATCTCATTGCTTTCCTCTTGGTTTAGATGTGACACGGGCTTGGATCTGTGCAGAAATGAGACTGTCTGGGGCACGCCGGTGATGGGGCTTGGGAATGGGTGTCCTTCGGAGCCACGTTGGGTTTTTTAGCGCCTCTTTATGTTATCTCCTGTCCAGGTCTGTTTTCCCAGGAATATTTTTGAGACTGGTAAACAAAGGAACATGTTTTGGAGAAGAGAGGTGAAGCTGATTTTCACCTATTCGAGAGTCAAGGGCAGTATTTTATTTTTTGGCAGAATTATTTCACTCGACCCTGAGTCTGGACCCACAGCACTCGGTTCTTGGGTAGAGATGGTTTCACCCAGTAGGGAGCTGGAGACCCCAGTGGGATCAGGGGATTTTGTGTCACCCTGCACCTCCCCACACTTTGCATTTAGGAGATCAATTCTTCTGTGTAAGCCCGAACATCCCAGAGATTTTTGGGTAGATCACCCAGGTGGGGTAAGGCTCTGTCCATCTCCACTTGTTGTTGGCCTCAAGGTGTTCCCTTTGAGCAAGGCAAGGCAGAGGGAAATGCTGTCCCAGGATGTCAGCCTGGCTTCTCACTATGGATGATCTCCGAAGGCTTTTCCAACTTAAATGGTTCTGTGTTCTGAGTCCTTGCTGCTCGGAGCTTGGACAAGCACCAATTCCAAGCCAGAGCTCCTTGCACAGCCGAGGGAGAAGCACGGAGAGGTGAGCAGGAGTGGAGGTCACACGGAATGTCAGGGCAGGAGGTGAACACCTGTTGGGTTTTATGTGGAGTGGAACATGGATCCCTGGATGTTTCGTTCCCACCACACCCTCCTGGCTTCACTCACTCCTTGCTTTAAAGCAGGTCCAGGCTGGGTTTCCCCTCCCCAGCTGGCCGGTCACAGATAACATCCCTTGTACCTGCCATCCGGGCAGGGACCGCTCGGTGACACTTCCCGGATGACACAGAGCGGATCCTGTACCAAGGCACTGATGAAAATACTGTCAAGCAGCATTTTTAATCTTGCATTTTTCCAGGTTGCACTGGAAGAGCCATCACCCCTCGGAGCGCTGCTGGGGGCGGCTGTGGAGCTTTTTTGGAAGGGAATTTATTGTCCCTCTGCTCGTTGCCAGGTCTATGCCACCTTCACTGCAGGCAATTTGGAGTACAAACAGCCCTATTGTGCCTGTCACTTCAGGAGCCCCCTGATAAACAAGGCTGTGGAGGGGAGCTGACATGAAAATATGAGATTCCTCCTGCCCACAGCCAGTGCCAAGATCCCAGGCAAAATGCACCATCTGCATCAGGTCCTATTAAGTAAATTAATGCTCTGGAATTTTTAAAGAAAATAAAAACACAGTAAAAAGAGAATGAGCCCAAGGAAATTCTTTTGCAAATTAGTCATAATTTGCAAGAAAAATGATGTAATTGAAGGAACTCCAGGACAACAAATGAGCCCAAGACCGAGACATCCATTAATGGGACCATTTGTATCAAGAAGTTTCTTCTCTCCCACCTCATCTCAAGCTCCTCTTTCGAGGTTTTTTTGGGTATGGGTTGAGATACGGGTGCACATGGTCACTGGATGCTCTCCTGGCTGTCCCTAGCCCTGATCTTGGAGCCAGGGGGAGGCAGTGGTACCTAAGGGACATACTGAGGAATTTTGCCATTGATACTAAACTGAGAAGAGCCCTGCAGAGAGACCTGGACAAATGAGAGGGTCGGGCAGCCACCAAGTGAATGAAGTTTAACAGAGATGAGCGCTGGATCCTGCTCCTGGAAGGGGGCTGCCCTGGATGTGTGGACAGACTGGGGAACAAGAGGCTGGAGAGCAGCTGTGGGAAGGGGCCTGGGTATCCTGGTCCATGGCCAGTTGGATCTGAGTCAGCAGTGCCCTGGCAGCCAGGAGGGACATCCCTGTCCTGGGGGCACCAGGCCCAGCATCGCCAGCTGGGCAAGGGCGGGATTGTCCTGCTCTGCTCTGGCCTGGGTCAGCCTCACCTTGAGCGCTGGGGGCAGCTCTGGGTGTCACAATATGAGATCTAAAGCTGTTACAGAGCCTCCAGAGGAGGGGTATGAACGTGGTGAAGGGTCTCCAGGGGAAACCATACAAGGAGTTGCTAAGCTTGTTTGGCTTCTCAGCAGGAGAAGAAGATACTGAGCTCAGAGCTCATTCCAATCCACACCTTCCTCCAGAAGGGCAGCTCCAGCCTCTGCTCCCTGTGGCCAGGGGAGGGTTAGGTTGGATATCAGGAAAAGGTTCTTCACCCAGAGGGTCCTGGGGCACTGAACAGGCTCCCCAGGGAATGGTCCCAGCCCCAAGGCTGCCAGAGCTCCAGGAGCATTTGGACAATGCTCCCAGGGATGCACAGGGTGGGATTGTTGGGGTGTCTGTGCAGGGTCAGGAGTTGGACTCTGTGATCCTCGTAGTCCTCTTCCAGCTCAGGATATTCCATGATTCTTACAGGAGCAGCATCCAGGGGACCTGCAGCCTGTTTGTTGTTGCTTGGAGGAGCTGGGAGGGAAGGACAGACCTCGCTGTCATCCTGGACAAGCGATGTTGAGGACAACACCAGACCTGGAGCAGGGAAAGCAGAGGCATCTCCCATGGGAGATCTCACAGGCAGGAGAGGGGCCTGGAGCACGATGCCCATGGGAATTGCCAGGCTGTCTCTGCTTGTCTCTTATTGGTGACAAAAATCCTTCACCTCCCAGCCTGTCCCAGGCTCCTCCCGAGCTCCCTCGGCACAGCCAGACCCAGGCATGGAACACATCCCAACAAGGCTCAGTACAAGGCTCCCGAAAAGCCAGGCTCAAAATAACTCCACTCTAATGCGAGCAGCAGACAAAGGCAAAGAAAAGCAGAGGAGCAGGCACCCTTCAAGCTAAAGCATGTTATTAAGGAATATTCCTTTTTTGATGTTTGTTGATTTTATTTTTATCATATTTTAGCACAAACCCTTTTCATGTTATAAATTAAGTAACTGCTGCAGAAGGGTTATGTTGTGGGGTTGGTTTTTTTTTTAGATGCATTTCCTATAGAGAGATTTTTAAAGTTTTCAGTGAAAAAAAAAAAAGCCATCCTAAAAAAAAATGTGGAAAGCTGTGTTGAATTATGTGATACATTGAAATTAAAATGAAATTCCAAATTATCTTGCAGTCAGGGGCTGATGTGGACTGAGTGATAATAAATAAAGGTTAAAAGGACATTGGCAAGTCTTTTTTCATGGCTTTCAATTTTTCCCCTCCCTGTTGTTTGTAAAAACCTCTTAGAAGATTAAAAATAATATTTCTTTCTCTATTGATTTTTTTTCTTTTTCCACATTTGAAAACAGCATTTATTTATTTTCTGTGTTTCTAATGGAGCTGGGATTAATGTGGCTTTATTTGGTCTCTGCTTGGCTTGTGCTTTCGTCTCGTGGAGGGACTCAGTGCTGCCCAGGGAAGGAGGATCAGGAGCAGGACTGCAGGAACCCAGCACCAAATTCCTCAGCAAATTCCCAGCCAGGGGTCAAGGTCATCACTCAATATTTTGACCTTGGTGCAGCCACACAAAAACCTCATTTTGACACTCTATATCCCTGTCTTGGATTGTGCCTGCTCCAAAGGCTCCATCCCATTTTGTCCCATATTCCAGAAGGAAGAGGAGATCATGGAATCATGTGATCCCAGAATGGTTTGGGTTGGAAGGGACCTTAAAGCCGATCCAGTGCCACCCCCCGCCAGGGGGCCATGGGCAGGGACACCTTCCACCATCCCAGGTTGCTCCAAGCTCCATCCAACCTGATCTTGGATACTTCCAGAGATGGAGCAGCCACAGCTTCTCTGGGCAACCTCTGCCAGGGCTTCCCCACCCTCACAGGGAAGAATTTCTAAATATTTGGTGGGATCATTTTTGGTGAATAAAACTTTCCAAGCATCTTCCCCCGGATTTCCTTCTCCTCTCTTCTTACCCCAGAAAACAATGGACCAAATGACCCTTCCTCCTTCCAACACTGCCCACCAACATTTTTTTGTTGAAAAGATAAATTTCATTCACGTGGGAAAGCGGGTTTCTTTATTAAATACCAATTTTTATCCATAAAAAATACATTTTTGTAATGGGATGTTTTTGTGTTGACAAAAGCTGGAGCTGTGTCACGTAGCGCTATGAGGATCTCAGGAGATCACCTGCCCATCTTTCCTGCTGGATCCGCCACCACGTTGTTGAGGACAGACTGTAGCCAGGGGGGGCTCAGGCTCTGCTCCCAGGGAACAGGGACAGGAGGAGAGGGAACAGCCGCAGGCTGTGCCAGGGGAGGTTCAGGTTGGATATCGGGAGGAATTTCTTCATGGAAAGGGTGGTCAGGCATTGGAAGGGGCTGCCCAGGGAGGGGCTGGAGTCCCCATCCTTGGAGGTGTCCAAGGAACCCTGAACGTGGCACTCTGCTCTGGCTGATAATGGGAATTGGTCACAGGTTGGACTCAATGATCCTGGAGGGCTTTTCCAACCTCAATGTTTCTGGCATTCTGTGAAAAAGTTTAAAATAAATTTTTGTGCTGTCTGCTCTGCCCCTGAAGAACTCCCTGCCAGGGAAAAAGGCACAGCAAAAAAAATTACTTTTTGGGGACAGGTTAAGCTTCCACTACTCTTAAGGACAATCCATCCTAAAATCCAAGAGATGAAGAGGGGAAGTGGCATCCCCAGCAGGAAACTGGGCTGGCTGTGACCCCTTTGCAGCACTGGTCTCTTGTTGTTGCCTGGGGTGGGGCTGATCCCATTCCCACAGCAGGAAGCATCCCAAAAGCTGGGACAGCTCCTGGCATCCATCTCAGTATGATACGAGCTGCGGAGGGAGAGGCTGGAAGAACTTCCTCATCTTTTCCTCATCAACCTAAACACTGTTTGAGGAGGAGGGTGTTGTTTCACTAATTTTTGAGGGGGTTATTCGTGCATCCACTTCCAAGGGGAGATCCCAGGCTGGGATATTCCATCTGCCTTTAGAGGGTTTTAGGCCAGGGTAGGTGGCTTTGGCCTCACACCTTCTGAGATCCGTGGTCTCCAAGGGGCTGGTCTGATCTCCGTCCTCTCCCACCTCCATTGGGTGTGGCGGATGGAGCTCAAGAGCTCTACAGCAAAGTCAGTCTGGCTGTGAACACCCAATATTTTGGGCAGAGAGAGGCTGGGATGTGGATGAGGTGCAGCAGGAGGATGTTGGGAATGCAGGCAGCTCACAGGAGATGGTGCCAGCAAAGCTGTGCCAGCAGAACCAGGCTGGCAGACCCTGTGGAGCAGCAGTGGGGAAGCTGCACACCATCCCTCATCCGTGGGTCATCCATGCACAGGGATGTGTTTCCTTACATTCCCTTGCACCTGCATTCCTTACATTCCCCTGCAGCCCCTCCCGTGCTGGGACAGCCCCTCCTAGAGGAGGCTGGGCGTTTATTTTTGGGTGTCTCAGCATTTAGTAAAACTAAAGCCCTGAAAGCCTCTGCTCTTTGTCCAGCTCTAAGCTCTTTAGAAGGGGGAGAGCCTGCCAAGACATATTTTTGTAGGGCCCAGCACAGCAGGAACTTGCAGTCAAAAACCCCGAAAACCCGATAAAAGAACACCACCAAGAGATGCTGCTGAGGTTTAATTCCTTGTGACCGCTCCTTGGGATGATAGCTGGTGTTTTAGGGCCCTCAGTGTGCCAAAAAAACGGTGCTGAGAGCCATGGTGTTCATTTTTCGGTGAATATGAAGACCTTTAAAACCCTGGAGGGCTTTCCTAAAAAAAAGCAAAGGGGGAAAGGCAGAGGAACAACCCCTCCCTGGGGAATGGTTGGGAATGGCTTGGCTCCCCTTTTAGTCAATGGAGAAATGTCCGTGAGCAACTGGGAGATTATCAGCTCCATGGAGCCTGCTCTAAATTCCCGCAGGAGACACACATGAAACATGCAGGATCCATCTGCAGAGGGGGTTTTGGGGGGCCGAGGGGAAGGAAAAAGGGAATGAAACGAAACCCTCCCAATTTTCAGGTCTGCACCGGGAGCCCAGCAACAAGTCCAAAGGCTGCTCGCCCGGCAAGCGGGAAGTTTCGCCGGAGCAGACTTTCTTATCGCTCTGCCTACGACGGGGCTCACACTTTATTAGCATCTTCCCCGGTAATCCCAGCAAAACTGAGGGAAAAAAAGTGTCAGATCAAAAGGGGGAGTATGAAAGCGGGCGGCTAAGCAGGTTGCTGGGATGCTAATGATTGCTTCCCTCATTCTCTGAGTGTCACGCACAACATCCCTAAGCCCGGCGCGGCGCGTAAGCCACACAAATAGCCATATTTGTTAACATTCATGTGACTCTTTCGTCTGAGCTGTATTTCCTTGAGTACACCACAATGAAGAGTTTCTTTTAATAGGGATCAACCAGGAAAAACAACTGTGAGGGACTTTTCTCTCCCTCTCCCTCCCTCCCTCCCTCTCTCTCTCACTCCCTCTCTCACTCTCTCTAAACCTTTTACACTGCGGTTGAACAAGCCTCTGGATAAAGACTTTATCCAAAAACCCCCTCTTTAAAGTTATTTCAAATTTCTCTGCAAGGCTTTCAGAAATCTGTTTGTTTGAGGGCAGAATTAGATGTGACCGGCGTTTTATTGTGACATAAAACCATATTTCTTCCCTGGAAGATTAAAAAATAAAATCGGTTAATAAGAAAAGCTGTCAGCAACAGAAAATGGCTGACATAATCCGTTTATCCTCCGAGCAATAAAGATATTGGTCCTTGGGAGTCTATCCTCTCTCTCATGTTATTTCGCCCAAAACATTATCTTCCCAGCATTCTGATGGATTAAGAAGTCATATGGGAGATAGCAGGGAAATGACAGATACAAAAAAAAATAATATCCTTTCATTTCCCCTCCTCCCTGCACTCTCTCTCTCTCTTTCTCTCTCCCATTTTCTCCCCGGCCCCTCCTTTCCCTGCCTCCCTCTGTCTCTTTTTCTCTGTCCCCTTGGAAAAGTGCTCCATCTCTTTATTCCCAGCATCCCAGAGCTCTGCCAAAGTCCCAAGCCACTAACCCCAGTGTGGCGTGGAGAAGCGACTCAGAACTTCTTGGTCCCTGTCACGCACATGGAAGCACAGCTCGGCACCATTCCATATCCAAACACCTCCTGAATTTTTAGGGATTGTAGTCCCAGCTCCCTGTCCCCACACCGAAACATCTCTGAGCAACTCGCTGGAGGAAGAGAAATGAAATTCACCACGAGGTTTGGGTGGAGCAGAGCTGGGGCTCTTTCCTGAGGTTTTTTTGGAGGTGAAATCCATGGATGGAAGAGGGCTCTGGTCTCTGGAATCCTCTTCTGCACTCACGAGCCTCTTCTGGATGCCTTCTTGTAGTGAAGTCCCCTCCACTCATGTGTGAGCAGTCCCAGTGGCCTCAGTCTTGGTCTGGGGGACTCTGGGGGCCCTGGAGCTCCTGGAGACAGGACCCAGCCAAGGCTGAGATCCTGAGACTCTGGGACACACTGCTGTGACCCTGCCCCTGTGTCTGGTGGCTTTCTGTTCCACTTGAGCAATCTTTGCATTCCCCCTTCCCTCAGGGAATCTGAGAGCTCCCACCCCGCCATAGCTCTGTCTGACCACGGCTTGCTCCAACGTCACAACAAATTCCTGGAAAGGCTTTGGAGGTGCAGGACTCAGGGCTGGGAGAGACATGAGGCACCATTTAATCCCTTCCGCCTGGCCAGGGCAGGATCATGCAGATCTCAAGCAGCCCTGAGAGATGTTTACCCAACCTCTTCCTAAAAAACCGCCCACACTGCTCACTCTGCCACCTCCCAAGGAAATTCATCCCAGTGCTTCTCTATCTTTAGCACCAGTGTTTTTTTCTGAGCATCTGACTTAAATCTTCCATGCTGCAGTTTGGGGCTGTTACTTCTCTTGGTGTCCTTAGCAGACACCACAAAAAATTTATTGTTTTCCTTTTTTCAGCAGCATTTTGGCCAGTAGGAGACTGTCCAGAGAGGAAACAAGCAGGAGATGATCTTATCCTTCTCCTCATCCCACTTGTTTCTTTTCCAAGTGAGCATTTCCTGCAAGATCATCTCTTTTGCATCTTGTGGGCATTTAAATTAATTTCTTCACTCTTTGCCCACCAGCTCTGCCTTGCTATTTCACCCTATTGAATGGATTATAAAGGATGTGGTGTCAACTTTTTGCTCACTATTTACTTGACATCCAGAATTGGTCATTTTCCCATGGATGTTCCCTCAGATCTGTCCATGTATCTCACAGGCAGAACTGTTTTCATTTTGGGAACCACACTGTAACATGAAAAATACCTGAATAAATCCAGCATAAAATGTAGTATTTAAAGACCATAAAATCACAGAATCATGGAATGGTTTGGGTTGGAAGGGGCCTTAAAGCTCATCCCATCCCACCCCCTGCCATGGGCAGGGACACCTTCCACTAGTCCAGGTTGCTCCAAGCCCCATCCAACCTGGCCTTGGACAATTCCAGTGTGAGTTTTGCCTTAAAGAGAGGATTCAATCAGTTTAAATGTCCATTAAAATTGCAAAGTGTAGCATGGAGGGATGGATGTGGTTCTCCCACAACACTCTGTGCCACAGGAACAAGACAATTTGCTTTCCTCTGCCAGCACTTGTTTCCCATGGTCAACAAAAAAATGGAGATTAAAAAAAAAATTACAAATTGATGACAATTTTACCAAGTTGAGAATTGTTTCAAGATTTCTAACTCTATTTTCGATCCCACTACTAAGAGAAAAATAGGATTTATTATCCTGAAAAAGCTTGTTTGCGCACTTGAAATACAGGTAGAAGACAAAATCAGATCAAAATGGGGTTTTAAATAGTCATTTTCCCTCAAAGTTTTGGTCTCCTCTATCTTCCACCAAAAAGTATAGATTATAAAAAGTTTTATCAACCATTAATCATTCTAAAAGTCCTTAAATGCCTTTTCTCTTCCTTCATTTAATAAATACCGACATCTCCTTGCTGTTACTTCTGAAGCCATGAAGGGGCCTCCATTTCGATCTGGAAATGTTAGAAAGTTCACCCTGACACCAGAAATATGGACACCAGACTGGAAGTGCCCCTGGAAGGCAAAGTTCATTTCCAAGAGAAGACCTTTTCCACCCAAAAATCTCAGACCACGCTGACTGAGAGGTCTTACCCTTCAAACTCCTTCAAACAGGGTCGACACTCAGAATTCTGGTGGCAACCATAACATCTTCCCACATTTCTCCTCACCCAGGGATCCATCTTTCAGCTGAACTTTGAAGCAGATAAAATCCATATTTTTAGATGTATTTTTATGTGAGGTTTATACATGAAAAATAATAACAGTTAAGCATCAATGTGAATATGAGTACTGATTTTTCCAGAACTGCCTGAAGAATTGCTTTGTTAGACCACCCCAAAATCTGGCTGGACTGCACCTTTAGGATGCACTGAAAATTCCAGTTTATTTCCAGTAAACATTCCTTTTTTGTGGAAAGCTTTAAGATGAAAATCATGTTCGACCTTAACTCCATCCATCACTTTTGTGCCTACCCAGGCATGAGCAGAGGTTCAAAAGCATTGTTATTTCCACCGTGGGGCAAAGAGGAGCCTGGAGATCCTTTCCCAAAAGCTGACAGGCAGTTCAAGGGTTTTCCAGGGGTGAAGAATGACCAGGTGGAAATCAGGCACAAATCCATGGGAAAAGCAGAACAAGGGAGTCATCTGCCTATCAGCAGCAGTTCAGGTGGCTCTCAGGGGAGGAGGTGGCACTGATCACAAACAAACAGAGGCCATCAGTGCAGGGGTGGAGGGGGAGGAGGGTGTTTGCTTCCAGCTGAGCAAATTTGTCAACCGCCTGTAAAACACACAATTATCATGGAATTACATGTATTACATTCCATGTTTATCCCAATTCTTATTTAATATGGGGATAGTCTCCAGGGCTGGACTCAGACGAAACCAAGGATGAAACGTAAGAAGCAAACCTGGAATTTAGTAGCAGCTGAATGGAGGAAATATTAAAGCAAGAAAGTAGGAAATGTGAATTAAAACAAGGCCATGATTTAAAGAATGGAGGTGAATCAGAGCCACAGACCTGGGCCAACCCTCAAACAGAAGATATTTCCAAAGCCAGTCTGTAGTTTTGATTAAATAATTGTGCACCCTCCAACTCTCCTTCACAGGCTGTGGTTCCCAAACCCCTGGTGGGCCCTGTTGGTGCCGCTTTTGGCTGCACGTGAAAATCTCCCCCAACAGCTCATTCCCATGGTGACCTTGGGCAGGACACCTCTACTTTCCACGTCTCAATTCTCCCTCCATGAAACTTGGGGGACACTCCCAAAATATCCATAAACCTGCTGCTGGAGACTGGGTGGGTGTTCTGTACCAACAGAGGTGAGAGGGAGAAGGAGGAAATGCTCCATGAAGGATGAGTGGCTGCTGGGCAGAGGGATGAGTTCCCACGGAGACACCTCCTGGAGGGGAAGTCCAGCTGGGCGATGCCTCTGCATCCAAGCATTCGCCACATCTTGTCATGATTCATGAGTCTTTAAAAACTTTGAGAGGGCTTTACAATTCTCCAGCCTCATTTGTAGCATTACCAAGACCAGGGAATGCTCTTCCAGTGGAAGTGGTTCTTCCTTGTTGTGTGCATGAGGCCTGTCAGCCCGGTGATTCCTTAAACGGTGGAGAATCTTCTAGAATGGAAACCCATTTCTTTTGTGATCTGAAGAGAAGAAAGAAACTCTTCCCTTAAACTCTCTCCCAGCAGTTTACAAGACGAGACCTCTCTGGGTATGACGCGCTCTATGACTGGGTGAGCATGGAAACCACGATGGAGTTGGTGACATATCATCCCCCTTTGGCACAACTGGAGAAGCCAACATGACTGGGCCAGTCAGATTTGGTGTGAGACCACCCTCTGGGACCCTGGGGGTCACTGCTCTCAGACACCCTTCAGGAAGGTCTTTGCTCTCCAATATTTCCCATTCCATGGTGGCACCTCAACGGCTCCTCAGGATGTGGTTAGACGAGGTCAGGTTTAGATCTCAAACTCACCCTTTCCCAAGGCACCAAAGAATTTGGGCAGCCAGAAAGGCCCAAATCAGCACCGACCTTCAGTATTTGCACCTCTGCTGGCATCTAACAGCACCCTGTGAGTCCCACTCACTTGGCACGGGCACAGGAGACAGCAAGGAGGACAGAGAGGAGGAGACAGACACACACACACACACACGCTCACAGGGATAAAAAGGATAACTGGATCCATGAAAATAAGCCAAGCACTGCCATCGTCGGTCTAAATGCAGATAAGTATTGTACTGAAAACAAAGATTACTTGTACTTTGTAGATAGAGACGTGTTTTGTTACAGGATGCTTTGTATGGAATTGGGTCACAGCAGAATATGAGCCAAGTCCCCCCCCGCCCTCCTCCTCCCAACCTCCCTCTCCGCCTGCCTATCCTTTGAATCTGGAGCCAAATCTCAAGGGTAACGGAGTAGAAATTGCTACAGTTTTGCCGTTTTTTCCCTTGGCTGGGATTTGCTTTTCATTTGTGGGGCAATACTCGCGCCTCTCTGCCATTCATCTATTAATTAATGTCATTGATTAGGAGCCGCTCCCGCTCAGCCTTGTGTTTGAAAATCTCTGGAGGGAGAGGGGGAGGTGAGGAGCATCCAAGGATCCCAAATTCAAGTGCCAAGGGAAGCACCAGAGCTTTGCTACCCTCCCCTCTCATCCCACCCCCTTGCCATGTCTTTGTGTGCTGTCACACGTCCTCTGGCCTGGCACATGTTGTGCCCTCACCTTGGTGCTTGGCCCCTGGCTCCTCTTCCCCCTAAAGCAAAGCATCTCCTGTTGGCCTTCCAGAATTCTTCTGTGCCAGGAAAGAGCTGTTATCCACATTATTTATGGGTCCTACAGCCTGAGCTGCTCTCTGTGGTTATTCCACTCCATGTCTTGGGCACCATCTACTGAAATTTATCAGCAAACCGAAGTTAACTCCCAAATCCTCGGCCAGGGGAAGTCTTTTGAAACCCCAGGCTTCTCCATTTCTCCTCCAAGATGTGACAGCTGCGATTAAATATCCCTAGAAACCTTTGATCTGTGCCTGCATGCTTCCCATGGATTGTCTTACTTGGTTCTGGATGTTGGCAGTCCTGAGTGAGTGTGTGGTTTGCCATGAATGCCATAGAGGAAAGGACATCCAAATTCCAGCCATGGTCACATGTGGCAGGGTTAACCAAGAAGAGAGTTTTCTATTACCTGGGAAATGTTAATTTCTTCTAATTTCTCCTTTCTCCTGACAAAAAAACCTGCTTTGGGGCTCTTTCTAAGGAACCAAAGCACAGGGCACACAGTGTTCACAAATGTCTGTACCACAGCTGGGAGAAATGGATGAATTTTTCTCCAGCTATGGAGCCTAGAAATTTCCTTTTTTCTTTTTCTTTTTTTCCTTTTCTTGTTATTTTCCATTACTTTTTCTTCTATTTTTTTCTCTTCTCCTTTTTCTTTTTTTTATATTTTCTTTTCACTTTTTTCCTTTTATTTTTCTTTTTTCCTTTTCCCTTTTTTCTTTTTCCTTTTTTCTTCCTTTTTCCTTTTTCTTTTTTCTCTTTTTCATTTTCCCTCCTGGTTTTTTAAACATGCAGAGAGTCTCTCACAGCCAGCAATGGGGCTTTGAGAAATGGGCCAAACAAGGCCTAAGCTCTGAAATTTGTGACCTTTGGGCTCTGACACAGCACTTGAGACCGGACCTACTATCCCTCAAGCAAGATTCCCAGGAAATGTGAAACATTTTGATTCTATAAAGCACAGGGAATTATTTTGAGTTAATGGGCATTAGATGTCCATTGGAATGTGCAGTGTTGGATCACTGTGATTGCTGGTAATCTGTCACTGTTTATTTTACCCACAAGTCAAACTTCCAGTGGCACAAGATGGAAATTTGTGTGGATTTACATTTCCTCACACTGTTACCAGTCTGCTGGTGTGCCAGAAGACAAACTTACAATTGATTTCAGGCAGATGCCACCTAAGCCAGCCTGAGCCACGTGGCAACTCCAAACCCTCTCCAATATGTTGGACTTCCTCTCCCATGTCGCCCCCAACACCAACGGCCTGGGAACTGCAGGGTTTCAGGTTGACATCCTGCTCTGTGGAGGAGGCACCATGGGCGGGATACCTCGAAACATCCCCAGTGTAGTCTAAGATGGCAAGACCATGAGCTACTGGACTTAAAATCTGCCTGGAAGTTCTCAAGGCCAGGTTGGATAAGGCCTCGGGCAACCTGGTTTAGTGGGAGAAGTCCCTGTCCATGGCAGGAGGTTGGGACCGGTTGAGTTTTAAGGTCCCTTCCAACCCTTAACGTTCTATGACTCCGTGATGGTCAGCAGCTGAAATGACACATAGGCTGGTTTGGACCCTCCTCATCCCTCCAGAAACTCCAGATACCATTTCTTCAAAGACGTCATTTCTTCCAGCTCTGAGCTTGCGGGGTTCAAATCAGTGCCCGAGCTTTCCCCAAAAAAGGGTTTTTTCACAATGCTGAGTCAGGCCTCACTTCCCTCCTCTCACTGCACTTCGCTGAAGGGCCTGATCCAGCCCCATTAGAGCTGATGAATCCCCAGTGAGCGCAGACGTCACGGCGTGGTGCAGCATAAAGTTTTTATGGGTGCAGGTTGGGAATGAGGCGCATAACTCATCGCCACGGTGCCACTTGTGAGTAATGCGCCCATTCCGCACTCCCGCGGATAAAACCTTTATGACCCTGCACAGCTCCGGGTATTGCATCTAATATATGCACCACTATAATGATGAGCACTGAAAACCTGCTTTTTTAACCTGTTTTCTCCCCCCCTCATCTCCCTTTCTCCTTCCCACCCTTAAAAACCCCTCCGCGGCTGCTCCGCGGTGCTCCAGTTCTGCTTTGTCAACTACCTGGGGAACCCGCTCCATTGATATTCTGGACAAGGTTTTGATTTGGGGAAAAAAAAAAAAAAAACAACCCACACCACAGAGTGAGCGGCATAATTTAAAAATCAAAGAAATTCATTTCAGTAGTAAAAGGTTAACAGCCTTTAGGAGGAACACTTTTTAATCACCCACGTCTAGACTCTATCACTCGAATCACCGGCAGCAGGAGTGAAATATGGCTGAGCCCCCGTCACCAAACAGCACCTAAAGACTGTTGTATTTAATCATGTCTGTGCACTAGTTATGGATTTTCATTATGATTCCCGATGCTGTTGCGCTGTGTAAAATATTAATATCCATAGTAATGATGCATGAAGCTTGGAGTGTAATTTCTTCACTCTCCTTGTCTGATATTAAATTGTTACCACTTTATCATTTGTGTAGAACTGCACGTTTCAATTAATCTTTCCGTATCAGCAGCCCTGATTAATATAGATCATGATTCATAAGCTTATCGTCACTATAGTTTTAACAGATCATTTATAAAGATCTTAAATTTCAGGGCCTGGGAGGCGCAGCCACTCCGTCCAAGGCTTTTCTCACTTCTTGCTCCAGCAGGTTTCTCCATTCACACAACTAATTCTGGGAAAGAAAATTAGCCAGATAAAAAATGCCTCCTTGATTTTTTTTTTTTTTTAAACATTCCTCAGAGCTGCCTGTAAACTTCTTCTGTGTTCACCTCATTGAGCAGGAGCTGTGTGAGTACAGCTGCTCATCAGCTTTGGTCTCCTTGGATCATCCCCTCTGTGGGAGCTGCCCTGGGTGCTCACATGGGTTTCCATGGAATCACAGCATGATTTGAGTCGGGAAGGACCTTAAATAACATCTTGTTCCATCCCCTGCCATGGGCAGGGACACCTTCAACTAGATCAGGTTGGCTCCAAGCCCCATCCAACCTGGCCTGGGACACTTCCAGGGATGGGGCAGCTCCTGGATAATTACTGGTCCTCTCCATCTCCATGTGATGGTTAATTTTTGGTGCTACAAAACCATGTTGGAGACACACGGGCTGAAAAATCACTAAGACGATGCACTTTCTTCTAGTCAGAAACACTTCACTTCAACCCTTCCCAAAACTTTGCAAAATCATGGAGCACCAAATTCTATATTTGCATGAAGTGACCTCCTGGCCAGAGCCAGCCTTCCTTGTCCACATTATCCCAGATGCACAGCAGGAAGTTATTGCCCCAGCTGCTGCACAAGGAGCTGCCAGGGCTCCTCCAAGGGGATTTTCTAGGAGCTGGGAAGCAATTTGCACTCCCGGAGCTCCAGAAACACGGGGTCTCCTCAGGCAGGATGCTCTCCAGGCGCTGCCACACGTGGCACAGATGTTTGCCTGGAAAATTAATGGCAAAAAGCGGGAAGGGCTGTTCAGCCAGGATGAAGAGACGGCATCTCGCCTGCGGGAGCGCAGGGCGCTTTCAGGACACTCTGATAATCGTGGTAATGAAGAACAGCAACCGATTAGTCATTTTTTTAGTGGATAGAGTTGGAAAAGGCGCATTAGATAGTTTAAAAAATCCATCAAAGTTCCCTGTCTAGCTTTCTGTATATTCTCCAGGGCTTTGTCAAGTGATCTTAAGTGTCTCAAATAATGGCGAGACTCATGAGACTATTTAAAATCCTAATAGATGATTCTTTTTTTCTCTCTACTTAAATATTTTCTTTCCTGACAGTCCAGGAATTCCTCATTACAACCCTCAGTTGTGATTTGCAGTAGGATATGGGGTTAACAAGGAGGAACAGCTCTGGGAATCCCACCGGGAGCCAGGTGTGAGCCAGAGCAATCAGCCACCGAGCTGGGTAGGGGCAGGGGCACAGAAAAGCTGGGAATTAACAAATCCCTGCCATTTTCTCCCTCACCTCTGTGCCCGTGCTAACCCTGGCTGTAAGTGAGGCACAACTCCAAGGATGCGATGGGCTCCTCTCCCTTCTGCTCCCTGCCCCTGTGCCCAAACAGGCGCGATGACGGCGAGGCTGCGGTGCTTTATGAACCTCCTGCACTCCCGAAGTAACCCGGGGGAAGGGAAAAACCCTGGGAAGTATACATCCCTATCTGAAATCTATACAGCAAGACAGATCTGGCTGGAGCAGTCTTTAGGGCATATATACATTACGAGGCTACAGTGAAATATAGCCTGGAATTTGTCTCCCAAGATGAGATAATGTGGCTGCGTTAACAGCTGCAACTGTCACTTCCAGGTGAAGTAGTGGGTATTGTGTGGAGTACATTTGCAGGGCAATTTTCCAGTTGGAATAAAAGGCTTTCCGAGGTGAATTTTGCTTGGGTTTTATCCATCTATCTGAGGTTATTTTTATATATATATTATACAAATATTGACTGGCTCTGAGGGCAATAGAGGTAAAATATTGCACTAGGAAAGAAAATAGTTCCCAAGTCTCTCTCTATATATTTTGGCCTCAGCTAAAGGCTCAGGGCAATATATGCCATTTTTCCCCTCAGGGCACGAAATTTTACTGCTCTTGCTTCTTAGCTATTTTATTATCCCTTTGTATGTTTGTATAGAGGCAAGAGATAGGGGAGTTCTGGGCTTGGGGGTTGCTGCACAAAGCAATGAGCTTCGGAAGAGTTTTGCCTGAAACGTGAATTTGCATTGCCAGCATCTGTGTTTTAAAGGCACTGTGTAAAATACAGATAAATACCCTTCCCCCTGATTTTTTTTCCCTCCAAAAATAAATATAATATAATAAATTCTCACCATTATTCACGAGGAGAGTTCCAACAGAGATGAGGGCTCTGCTGCACCAAGCTCTCGGAAATACATTTTAGGTAGCTTAGGTACCAGGCAATTTACGCGTGGACAGAAAAGCTGTGCCGGTTTAAGGAGATCCAGACTTTTAGTGGCAGCAATGGAAACCCCTGCCACATCCTCCTGTTTGCACACCCACCAGGCTGGGAATGTAACATTCGTGTGGACAGGTTGGTGCCTGGACCCCTTTAGACACCCAGTGAGGGCAAACTAAAAGTCTCCTTTCCAAATTTGCCCTGAAAACTTGGGCACCAATTTTTGGGATGAGCTCCAAAGTGCCCGTGAAGAGCCTGGGGGTGTGAGTGAGGGCTGATGGCCAAGGGAGGGATTTATCTCAGGGATGAGCCTTGGGGCAGGAACAGGACAATGTCCAGCTGCGGGTACAGCTTCACCGAGGACACTGACCAGCTCCAAGGACACAAAGGCATCAGGGTGGCTCAAGAGCTGGGGGACAGGAGCTGATGGTGAGGGGCTGGGGGACACAACCCCATCAGTCTATGAGAAAGGAAAGTGAGAGTTCAGCTCTTGGGAGCACCTTCCTGTCGAAGCACAGGGCAAGGCTGAAAGGCTGGTGAGTGGAGACTAAACCTAAGTTCAAGCATGACATTAATTTTTACCTGCAGCTGCGGTGAGCAGCATGGTGGGATTTGGCTCCTCCACTGTTGGCAAGTCAAGACACTCTTGTTCCCCTGCAGCATGTGCTGGACAAACCAGCAGTGGGAGCAAAACCAAAGGGTGGTTCCTCCAAGCCCTCATAGGTTGAGCTTTGGGCTGT
The DNA here is from genome assembly GCA_013397565.1 of Ptilonorhynchus violaceus. Classification (NCBI taxonomy): domain Eukaryota; kingdom Metazoa; phylum Chordata; class Aves; order Passeriformes; family Ptilonorhynchidae; genus Ptilonorhynchus; species Ptilonorhynchus violaceus. The sequence continues at coordinate 115,137 of VZRJ01012960.1, read as the reverse complement.
GTCTTCCCCATGGACATGTTCAAGACCCAACACTTCTCATGCCTGCTATGGCCTTAGGGGAGGCGTCTGCCTTGGGGACCCAACTCTCAGAGAGAGCAAATCCATTTTCCACCCAAGCCATCCTGCAGCTGACCCAGGTGGAGATCCAGCCACCCCGACCTTGTCCCCAGAGAGACGGCAGCGAGCCCACCGCAGTCCCCGGTGCTGAGCAGTCAAAGAGGAAACAAATCACCGGGGGCACCTATAGCCACATGCAGAAATTAGAGAGTCTGACTATAAGGTCACAATAAATCAGTGCACTGACAAGGAGATCTACCCTTTGTCCAGGGTACAAGATTTATCTCTGACCCCAGGCAGGGGCATTTCTTCCTTGATTTGTTAAATGCTGAGGAGAAAATGGAGCTGGATCCAGAGCCTGATGAGAACCTGATTGCAAACACTCCTACCCCATGTCCGCTCTTCCCCCTCGGCAGACATGCACACACTCTTCCCCAGGATTCTGTACTGTGTTTGAAGAGAGCTTCTATTTTTTTCTCTCTGTGATGGACCAGCTTTTGCAGAAGTTGATTATGTGGTTTGTTTTCCTGATGACATTTTAATCAGAGGAATGTCTCTCACCAGGTGCCTGCGGGCTGTAGGCAGAACGGGATGGGTGTTTGCCAGAGGGAAACATGGCACATCCCGGTGCTGTGGGGAGAGACCCTGCTGGGGTGAAGGAGAAATCAACACACCAAAAGGTAAAGAAGTTTCTGAATATGTGTTTAATTTCCAGGGTTTCTTTTAGAAAAGTCTTTCAAACCCAGGGCTAAATTCAGCATGATCATGAGGGAATGAATTTTGTACCAGTGAAGGGTTGCACCACCCTGGTGCATCCTGGATTCCAGGCATGGCTGGACAGGGTTGAGATGAACAAATGACCTTGGCCTAAGACCTGCAACCAGGGGAGAGGAAAACTGCAGGAACATTGGCAGCACCTGACCTCTGCCTGGTCCAGGACCAACCACAATGACCTGTCCAGCCACCAGGTCTGGGCTGCGTTCTGGGCCACCTCCACATGGATGGACCAGCCAGATCCAGAAGGACACCACCTTCACCCCAAAATGCCAAAGAGGATTTCCTCCCTGTTCTCCTCAGACAATTCCTGCAGATGTTCGAGGTCCACCTGTAACGGGTTTTACTCAGAATTTAGAGCAGCCTGATCTAACTTAACTAAACCACCCCACTGCTCCCATCCCATCCACCCTGCACCTTGCAACACAGGCACTGGCAGCAACAGTGGGAAAAACAGGGAATCAGTTCATTTTGGCATTGCTTTACAAGCCTTAAACTACCAGAGCTCTTAGTTTTCCATGTTTTTCATCTCTCACCACTAAATTATTCCCTTAATGGACGATTGTCATGATTTGAAGAACTTTTGACATATTATAAATGCAAACACGCCCGTAAATCTCACAGTAAAAACTTAGCAGGAGAAGCCTGAATAATCATAAACAGTAAATATTTTGCTGTGGCAATGGTTCATAGGGGAAAAATTAGCATTTTGCTTCAGTTTGGCCTGAATGTGTTTTGATTTCCTTGGAGGTTGTTGAGTGTTTTTTTGGTGCAGTCTCCTGTAATATAAATAATAATGTAGCCAGATGCTTGGTACATAAACACATGGCTGATGAGCAAAGGGATGGGAAGGATAATGTTCATCATCTTTAAAACACTGGGAAACAGGGCTACTGTTTTTAAACTGTAAAAAATTCATGGCATTACCCCAATGTTAATATCCGGGCAGGATCACAGTGGTGATCGGAATGGCCTGGAGTGATGGCACAATTTGTGGGAGGTTTTGACCCACAATCTTGCCTTTGCTCCACATAAATTTCAAAATACTGTGGAGGTCCCCAGTTTTACAGAAGAGAGCTGGGATTAGGCCATGAGGCAAAACTGGAGTTGTCTAAAATCAGCTGCCTCACATTTTGTTCCTTTCTGCTTCATCTGGACTCACTTGGAGCAGGAGGTTCAGTCCTTTCTGAATGGGACCACATCTCTGCAGGATATCCAGTGGTCAGAGATTCCTGTGGAAAATGGGTTATTCCTTTCACTTTCTATGGTCATGTGAACCATACCTGAATAACAACTTCCCTCTGAGTCATGAATAGGAACTGATCACCTTGTTAAATATGATCTGTTAAGTATTTATCTCTCCTCTATGCACGTGACTCTGAATTCCAGAGATTTAACAGTATCACAAGCGGTTTGGGTTGATTCCCATTGTCCCATTTTGCTTCACATCCACCCAGATTCCAGTGTTCCACAACTGTGATAGCGGGATGGAATCAATACCTCCTTTGTGGAAAAGTCTACAGCCATGTAGGAGAGCATTCCCAGCACCCTCTGCTCCAGAAAAATCTGCCTAGATTTTCCCATTTCTGTTCCATTGGTGCCACCTATTGGTAAGTGCACATGTCATTCCATGGAAACAGCCTTTCCTTGGAGGAGCCGTGGCAGGGACATGGGCCTCTCACCCAAGGTGGCCAGCTGTGGTTGTGACACAGACATCATCTGGGACCAGGTGGAGACCAAAGGAGTTGGATAACCTCACTGAGGTATTTTCCACCAAGTTCAGTTCTCACAGACCTTCAATCAAACCTCTTGGTGCTGCCAAGTGGAGGAGGAAGCCCTACAGCCAGATTCTGCTCGGCCTGGCCACCACTTCTGTCCTCTGCAAAAGAGCAGTTACTTGCCTGTCCCATAAAAGTTACGGCTCTCATTGGAGTCTGCCCAATCCTAAGTGGATCTGACCTGCACAAAAGCTCTCCTTGTTTCCAGGTTTGTCTGACACAGTGATCTGGCCACCAAAGCACCAGCCCAATGATCCTAATGCTGGCTATCCATCTGTAGGGCAAGTTTCCAGACGGAGTTTGCTGATATTACTTCCAGGAAATGGGAAAAATCCTGGTTTGTGGGATTTATTTGGATGTCTCGGTTGAACAGGTATCCTTTGTTGAGAATAACTCTATTCTCTTTCTCTATTGACCAGGTCTTCCTTAGGAAGACTTTCCAGACAAAAGGAGGGAGGAAAAAAGAGTAAAAATCCCTGATTTATGAAGAGGAATAATTAATGCACATGGACCACTTTATCTCCCCAAAGAGCATCTCCCAGGAGAGGCCCATTGGGCATCCTTGGGAATGGCAGTCAGCTGGAGTCTGAGCACACTTGGCCAGAGAGGAGACCTGTCCACAGGCACACAGAACTTCTCCGCTCAATTTAGACTTGGAAATGATTAGAAGTCGCCTTCCAGCAGGATATCCGAAGACATCAGGAATTCCTGGGCCGGGCCCTTGTGCCAGATCCTCCTCCAGCTCAAGCAATGCGTTTGTTTCCTCAGCTGTGCTCTCCTTGCAAAGGCTGTCCCCAGATTTTTGGGAGGTGGTGACAGGAGAGGGAGATCGGGGGAGAATTTGTGGCCTGGGTAACCTCAGGGGAGCCCCAGAGTCCTGCACCCAGTGATCCTCTGGGATCTGCAGGCATATGGACATTTTCTCATGCAATCCAGGGGCATTGCCCTAAAGGTCCCTCCTATTCCCAGCTCTGCTTCCAAGGAGCAGCACATGACCCCAGGTTGCCCCAAATTCATGGATGAATCAGGATGAGTCCTGCTGGGAAAACACTTTCTCCATGTTCCCTTCCGATGAGTCATTTCTAGCAACGGCTTCTCCCAAATCCTTTTCCATGTAGGCTGGAGCCAGCCCAGAAAGGTGCTGTTCAGCTCCCTGCTCACCTCCATCCCATCCTTTCCAGAATTCCCCAGCTCTCCCAGAGCCCTGTCTCTGATCCCAACACAGCCCTTCCTGTCCCTTACACTTTCATTTCTGTTTCTTTACATCTTTATTAAACTGTATAGCCACTTTGATAGGAAAATTGAAAAGAAAAAGATATGAGGAACAACAAAAAAAGCCATAATTATGAAGATTCAATTTAATTTTAAAGGTTGTGGAAGGAGGAAAAAAAAAAGAAGCAGGAGAAGAAGAAACCAAATTAATTTAGCAGGAAAGCATTGCATGAAATATTGTTGGAGTTTAATAACCATGCAAAGACAGATGATATGTGTGGAAAAATTAGTTGTAGGACCTCATAATAGTCTATTAATATTTTCTACAGGCACAGAAACCCTTTGCTGAATGATTGTAACAAAGTAATCTTTTTTTTTTTTAAGACATTAAAAAATATCTTCAAAAGGAGAAGACGGCAGCAATGTACAGACTGTAGGGAATGGAGACCCCAGCGGGGCGAGAGAGATCCTGGGAGAGATCCAGCACGGGCTGCTCTGCTCTGCCACCGCAGAGGGTCTCCCACTGGGCAGCTGTCCCAAATTGTAGGACAAGACCCCCCAACAAGGTGTCTCTCCCCACTTTCCGACTGGTGTGACCACCCATCTTCTTCCAATGACCCTGTTCTGCCGAGGGCTGGCCCTGACCTTGAGCATCTCACCGGGGAAGAGGCCAAGTGCAGTGGGAATCGATGGGCCAGGGGGAAAAGGCCCACGGAGGGACCCACGGCTATTCCCACACACAGCTGCACTTTTCCCATCCCTTCAGCTCCAGGGAGAGGTTAAACTCAGCTCTGCTCCCCTCCGTCCTTGGCTGTGCCCTCACAGTCCTGCTTTCTGGAGATCTCCCAGAACCTTCCCGACCAGCTCTGCCTCCACAGCTGAGTCTGTTGTCACCACGGTAAGACAGGAACGGGCAGGTGCCCCCCAACAAAAACAGCCTCTCTCAAGGCAGCCTCGGGATGCCAAATGTTCTGATCAAGTATTTTCTGAGTCTGGAACAGCCTGGAATTCGATCCGGTGCAGAGAAGGATGCGTGGGTGGATTTGTCATCCTCTGTTCCCCAACGCAGACAGCACAAAGACCTCCCCACCACGGCGTGGTGGTGGAAACCGATGCTGGTGCTGACAATGCTCAGCCAAGGCATCAGTGCTGCTCAGAGCCTGGGGCAGCTGCAAAGAGCCTGGACTTTGGGGGGACAAAGGGAATGGGTCGGGCCACAGCAGGGCTGTGCCCGTCTTCGGCAGCGTTTGGCTGGTCTCAAAAGACCATTTGTGATATTTCTCTCTGAGGGGCTGTGCACGTGAAGGAAAGGGTGGGGGTATCAGCTCCGAAACACAAAACCCGGATGTGCACACGTGTTTTTGAAATCAGCATTGACCAACTCCAATAAAACATCACCACGACTGCACCAAGACAAAGGATGGTAATGGAGAGAGGGAGGGGAGGTCTCCGTCTGCGGATGTTTTAACTTGGTCTCTGGAAAGGATGTATTTCCTTGGTCCTAAATGGGATTTGCTTTAGCTTCAGACAAAACCCTTAGGATCCTGTAAACTCAACTAGGTCACTCCTGCAAGGAAAAAAATAAAATGGAAGAAAGAAAGGAAAGGAAATTTAAGGCTGAAATGAAGAGAAAAAAAAATTAAATGAAAATAATGAAATGAAGGGAAGGGAAATGAAATAAAATAGAAAAATGAAATAAACTAAACCCAGGACAAAACCAAACTGCAATTCCTCATTCAGATTCCCCTTTCTCCTATTTTAATCTGTATAGTACCATCCAGTTCCAGCCTCCCCCCTTCCCCTTTTTTTAAATACAGTCTAATCCTGAGTGTGAACTGATGTAGTTTGTGTGTTAGGGGGGAAAAAAATCTCTCTCTCTTTCTGCCTTTTTTTTCCCTTCTTCTTTCCTTGGCCCAGTTCATTATTTTTCTTTCTTGTCACTCAGTGTGATAGGTTGAACAGAAGTGCACAGATGAGCACTGAAAACGGTGTCACAAGGCCTTAATCTAGTCTTTAATGCCTGACTTCAGAGATGTCATTTATCTTCTAACTGCAGCAGGCTTCCACCAACTTTATCTCTAATAATATATTGATGGATTAAAAGGGTCGGGCAGGAGACCGGGCTGGAAAAATTGCTTATTGACATCAAAATACAGTGCCCTCAACCTGATAAACATGGAGGGGCTCGTGTATCTCCCAGAATAGTTGGCGTTGCTATAATTTTTTTTTCCAGCGTATTTCTCCCAGGTTCATGGGGTGGTCCAGTAAAATAAACAAACGGAACAAATAAATGGGAAATATGGTTTGTGCGTCGAGGCAGCCGAGTGGGAGCCCAGGCATTGCTGGGACGGTTTCTTAACGACAGCACCAGGCAGGGCTATTTATGGCAGAGCACGAGCCACATTTGGAGGCGCCCTGGCAGGGCCATTGTTTTGGGGGGTCGGGGGCCATTAGGATGTGTGGGATGAGAGACTGAGGTTCCCTGGAATAGCATTTCGGGAGGCTGCTCCTTTCCCCGGCGCTGTGAAAGGCGAGAGCTGTCTGGCAATCTATGGCTGAAATTCATCCCTCGCAGCATAGATCTCGTGCAAGGAGAATTAAAAAGGGGAGGAGAAGGGAATGCCACTCCGAGCATCAGTAGGAATGCTGTCCTGACCTCCTGTCTCCAACAGATGGGTACCCAGAGGGGAAGTGAGGGGTGGTTAACCCTTACTTTGGGGATGACTTAGCCTCTTGCAGACACAGCTGGAGGAAACCTCCCCCTTGCTCCTCAGCCACCATGGGCTCTTGGAGTTGATGCTCATTCCTGATTTATCCATCCCTTTCTGATTTCCATTGCTCGTGTTGGCTTGGGGAGGGCTCCCCCAATCTCCTCCAGCACAAAAATTGGGCTGTGGCCAAAAAGCTGCCCAACACCACACACCTGAGGCTCAGCATCCCACAACCTCCACAAAAGGCAGCAGAAAGGTTCCCCAGTGTGTTCCAGTTGGTTTTATAAATCCTACGGGATTACTGGCAGGAAAACTCTTTCATTTGTCTCTTATTAAGGAAGCTCATTGCAAATAGAGATGACTAAAAAGCATGGATCATCATCCTTAGGGAAGCTCCAACAGTTTAAGTCTGGTTTATAGTAAAGCCAGGCTGAATGGCAAAATCCTGAAGCCTTCTCTTCAAACAGAATGTTGAGAAAAACACACCGAGCAGGACACTGCAGTTTGGAATGATGTCCCAGGTCAATTCCAGCTTGACCTTTGTTGGAAACTGGAGTGATAGGACAAGCAGTAATGGGTTCAATGGGATATTTAGGTCAGATATATGGAAGAAATCCTTCCCTGTGAGGGTGGTGAGGCCCTGGCACAGGTTGCCCAGAGAAGTTGTGGCTGCCCCATCCCTGGAAGTGTCCAAGGCCAGGTTGGACGGGGCTTGGAGCAACAGGGGATAGTGGAAGGTGTCCCTGCCCATGGCAGGGGGTGGGACTGGGTGGGCTTTAAGGTCCCTTCCAACCCAAACCATTCCAGGATTCTGTGATTCCATGACCTGCAGATGCCCCCCATCCCAACCCACCTGGTCTTCAACAGGGATCACTCAAAAATGCCACCCATTGTGCACTGGGATGGACATATCCCCCTGAACTCCTGCACGAGCTTCTTGGGAAGCCCATGAGCCAGTGAGACAGATACAGAGATAAACTTTGTCACCAGAGAAAGCATTTCATTTCATTTTCCTGGAAAGAAATTCCATGAAAATCAATCTTCCCACAGAAAATGTTGATTTTTGGCAAAAGGCCTTTTTGTGATCGGGAACTGCTTCAACCCAGAAACATCTGAGCAGCAGTGGTTGCAAGAAGGGTCGTGTTTCACTGGGAGGGACTTTGTGGGAAGGCAAGTTTGATGGAAGTGCTGACCACCACCATTCCCATTCAGGAACCCTAAGAATCATAGAGTCCCAGAATGGTTTGGGTTGGAAGGGACCTTAAAGCTCATCCTGTTCCACCCCCTGCCATGGGCAGGGACACCTTCCACTATCCCAGCTTACTCCAAGCCCTGTCCAACCTGGCCTTGGACACTTCCAGGGATGGGGAGTCCACAACCTCCCCCTCTCTCTTGTGGGGAGAAATATAAATGCTAAATAAATGAATTTTAAAATGTAAAAATGAGGACAAACTAACCTGGTGGCCCCTAATGATCAACCAAGCCACAACTTCGACTGTGAGCATCGCTCCTGGAACCGAGCATCCCATGGTCTGGCATCCCAGTTCCTCACATGGGAATGATTGGCAGGCGCTTGCAGACGGCAGAACACAAGCCTTGCATTCTAAGATTGTCTTTCCGAAATTTACCCGCTGAAACGCTGGATTTATCAGCTGAATTTATCAGCTGAAATGCCTCAGACTTCTGGGAAAGCTGCCTCTGGCCGACCACTTGATGGGAGGAACGTCTCCGATTTTTCCGGCATGTGGAACTAAAGCAGCTCAGCCGCTTTCCCCTACACCTGCCACTCACTCCTGGTTGCATTTTATCTGAGCACCATTTTCTAATTTCGCCACTATCACGATGCATTTTTGCAAGAGGTGGCTAAATGACAAACCACGAGGATTGTTACATTTGGAATATAAATTGAATAAATTACTGTAGTTAAAAATAGCCATTTAATACCCATATTCTGTTAAGGAAAAGAAACCAACCTGATTTTTTTGTAAGCACCATTCTTTACATGTTTCTCGATTTTCAGACTCCCTGGCAAGCAGAGAAAAAAAACTCCAAATAAAGAGGTTTCTTCCCTCAGAAACTGAATTCTCAGAAGCTTTTTGCAGGACTTTGTTTCCTTCCCACTACATTCCCTGGAAGGCTCCACAGTGACATGACCAGCGCAGAGTTTGGCCAGCACTGCTTGGTTTTAGCATTTGCTGTTCTCTGAGACATTTCATAAATCAACTTTCTCCTTTATTCCCTTTGATTACCCTTCCTGAATTCCCTGCTGATCTCTTGTCATTCCTTATGTAAAGGGAGGGGAGGTAGCATTTCTCATCCCAAAGCCACATGTTATGGCATCTGCCAGTCCATGAGGCACCTTGAGCTCCATCCTGCAGCCAGACCCAGCCCCTCCTCGGACTCTGCCGGAGCTTCACCACTTCACTCCCAGGAATGGGATATTGAGGAAGCAACAACGTTAATTCACAGCTCTTTGCTGCCTGCAAACTAAGCCATGGCCAACTCCCACTGGTGTCCACGGCACTGGGATTTTCTCTTCAAGGCTCAACTATTTTTCAATGTTAAACATTAACGTATTTTACATGGGAATGATTTCACTGCTGAGTGGAATAATAAACTCACTGGATGTTGTGGGGTTTTTTCCCAGGGTTGGTCATTGAAAATAAAAACCATCCATATCACCCTTGGCCATCCTTACCTGTTTTCCTATTGTTCTCCAGAAGCAATTGCCGGGGATTTACCGGAGCGGTTCCCCAAAGGCGTGGGCGTGCACAGCTATTTGTGGTGCCGCGTGCTGCTCCTTCCAAGGTGCCTTCTCCCTCAAACAGCTTTTCCCCTGAAGAATCACCCAGTCAAAGCCCTCATTATTTTATAACTTCTCTGCCCCTCTTCTCTTCTCACCTCGTTAAATACTGCCGGAGCAAAGCAGTTCAGTAGCTCTACCATTTTAGCAACACCATTGATTTTGTCTCCCTCTTCATTTATTAATGGAACTACTTTCTCTCTAGTATTCCCTTTTCCCTGATATAATTGTAAAAGCTCTTTTTATTCCCCTTAAGCCTTTCTGCTCTCTGAGCTGGCCTTATCTTTTCCCTGCAAGCCTTAACTGACTGTATATTCTTGTTTAGTTCTCTTCCCTTTCTCCAGTTGGCACTATAGGTTCTTTCTTTACGTTCCTATCTTTCGCTGGTGCTTTGTTATGCCACATTGGATGCTACTTGTCCTTCCATTTATTTCCGCGGGAACTGTGGCGTGTCCCACTCTATGGGGCTATTCCGGCGTTTCTGGCCTTTTGTCCCTCCTCTGGATTGAAGTCCCTGGTGCACCCGGCTCACACCCGGCCACAGAGGCACCAGGTCAGGCTGCAAAGGGAAGTCCCACATCTTGTGACCCCAAGGCCCCAGACATGCGTCCCCATCCAGGAGGGAAAAAACCCATCTCTCCCAAACCACGAGCCCTTTTCAAAGCCAACTCTTGTTTCTGAACCCAAGGTCATGGGGTTTCCAAGAACCAAGCGAGGAAGTTCAGTGGGGCTTTAATTCTTAGAACAATCCAACAGAGGCAAAGGTCTGGATGGACTTTACCAGGGTCTCTGGGAAACTGCTGAATGGGATTTTGGTTTATTTGCTTTGTTTTTTGGTTTATTTGCTTTGTTTTTTGATTTATTTGCTTATAGTGCTTTGCAGTACCAGCGGGTGAGACCAAAGGGTTCAGGAGCCACCCTGGTTGTCTGGGTCTCCTGCTTTTTGTGAAGGGAATTCCTCCCTTCCCCATAGGTAACAGCTTAAAAGGAAAAGAATTTGCTGTACTTTTTTTAATGAATCATCGTTTCATCTGGAAGAATCAAAGTGTTGCATTTTTAAAATAAGGAAACACACTTCCATTAGATTCAGAACGTGCTAAAACTAAGCACTTTCCTGAAATTGTAACAAATCCACATAACGTTTTTCCTACATTTGACTCTACATTTTCCCACACATGATGTTTTTTTAGCAGCGAGTCCACAGAATAGAGATGGGAATTATCAGAAGCCCAGAAAACAATGCCTCTGAGGAAAGATTGAAGAAGTTGGGGTTGCTCAGCTGGAGGAGAGGTGGGACGTTGCTCTAATCTCCGAGTTCAGAGGAGGCTTATGGAAAGAGGAAGGGATAGCTTTTCTTCCTGGTAGGTAAGATAAGTACTCGTGAGCTTAAACCACAGCAGGAGAGACTGAGGCTGGGGCCGAGGGGCCGAGGCTGCTGAAGGGCAGGGCCAGGCTATGGGGGGAGCAGGTTGCGCCTGCATTGGCAGAGCGGCCTTTTCACCCACCTGGAGCAGCACAATCCAGCTGGTGCTGCTGCAAAGGTCATCCCAAGGTCCTTCCCACCTCCCTTTTCCTAGGATTTCACTGACCCCGCTGTCCTAGCCACCCCCAGTCTGCAAGGTTCAATGTTTTTTTGGGTGCTGCAGTGCTTCTCCAGCGCTGTGGGGGTTTGGTGGATCCACAGAGGAACATCTCAGAAGATCTGCTTGATCTCCCAGTCTTCCCCCGAGCAGAGCTGCTGTGCCAGGCACTGGCCCTGTGGGAAGCTCTGCTGAGGAGCAGCTTTCTATAAAAACTTTATCAAGAACATAAAAGACCCAGGCACTGAACACCAGCAGGATCCACGAAGCCAAACGCTGCCAGGAGTGACGTTCCAGGCAAACCCAGCCCAGGAGAGCCCCCAGCCCTGGCACGGGGAGAGGGGGAAGGTGGGATCCTTCAGGGAGTTTGGCTCTGCTCCCTTCTCCAAGTCTCCCTGCTGTGCACAGAAGTTATGGAATCGCTAATTACAGGAAATGAAAGAGAAAGAGAGTGAAAGAGATTCCTGGGCTGAGAGAGCCCCAGGAAGGGCTGTGGATGTCCTGCAGTGCCACCACTGAAATTACACCCACAGAAAGTGGGGCTGGAGCAAGGAAACATGGAAAGCTTTTCCTGTGTGACAGGAAAAGGTTAATTATAACCCATTTCTTTGGAATCTATTTTTCAGGCATTGAATTAGATTAACTGAAAAGATATTTGAAGTGGTCTAGGCTGGAGTGACAGCAATGGGAGGCTGTGGCAGAACAGAGCTTGTCCTCAACCCATAGCAAATGTCCTAGGCCAGGAGCTCCATCCAGGATGGTCTGTTGCTAGGAAGAGGAGAGCAGCTCCAAATGCCATCAGGCCTGGAACAGGTGTCCCTACAGTCACACTGGGATGCTCAAGGACATAAAATTGTAGAGTATGACTGTGTTGGTCACACCATCCAACGAAGCCAACCAGGCTGGATGCACAAAAAGAGAAAAAAACACCTCATCTTTGTAACTATTCTAACAACTCTCTCATTAGTCCAAGCACACCCTTGAAACTGCTCTTTCCAGCACTTCGGAAACCTTCTTTCTGCAAGAGTGCAAAGAAAGAAGAAGAAGAAATTGGGAAGAAATTGTTCCCTGTGAGGGTGGTGAGGCCCTGGCACAGATTGTCCGGAGAAGCTGTGACTGCCCCTGGATCCCTGGAAGTGCCCAAGGCCAGGTTGGATGGGGCTTGGAGCACCCTGGGCTAGTGGAAGGTGTCCCTGCCCACGGCAGGGGGTGGGATGAGATGATCTTTAAGGTACCTTCCTACCCAGGCAATTCCATGATTCTATGATTTCCCACCAAACTTCTCAAAAGATGAGATAATTCTGTGCTTTCATCTTCCCACACCTGAACTTCTCCTTTCTTGGCTCTTCCAGGTCATCCAAGAACACAGGATTAGCACATTTCCATGCTTTTAACAACTACATCAAATAACCCCTTCCCTCCTCCGTCCATCTCCAGAGCAACCGGGGGTTTTGCCTTTCTGGTTGTGCTGGGAGCCATTCCCAAAGCCTCAACACTTTAAGGTTAGGAGCACACCCACCCCACCAGCCCCAGCGTTCCCATGGTGTAATCATGGCAAGTCTTTAAGCATTTTAAGGAGGGGGCTGGTGGAGAAAGGAGGTCCGTGTTTGCAGAAAAAAAGGGAACAATAATTCCTTCGGCAGTTTGATGTTAAAAAAAAATAGAGGCTTGTAAGCTGCTCTGAAGCTTGAATGTCAGAAGTAGACCCCGGGGACGTGGATTAGAGGGCACAATGAAGGTGAGGCTGTGAAATGAGCATCGTGGATCTTTGGGCGATTGTTAATAAGAACACAGAAATGCAAATCTCCGGGAGCTCGTGAGCCACCAGCCTGTGCGCCTACAAATCCACATGTGACCCCAAGCAAATCGCGGGAGAGGCGCACTGGGACGGGGAAGGCGCGTGGATGGTGCTGCTTGTCCCAGCACAGAGGCCTCGTCTCCTGCTGGTGGGCAGCAAGAGGGCCCTCACTGGTGCAAGCCCAGGGTCTCTTCGTGCACAAAAATATAAGGAAGTCACCCTATCTAAGTCTGGCTGGGTCCATGAATATCCTCTTTGGAAGCACCTGGCCACCATGTGTAGCTCCACCAGGAGATTCTCTTACATGTGACAACAAGCAATTTGCATGTATTTTAATGAACCCCGAGTGCAACTACAAATAATGGCTCTGATTCGTTCCTTCCTCCACGTTTTACTTGGTTTTACACGGGAATCCATCCCAAACTTTTTATGGAGCTGAGATGCTGCTAGTGTAGAAAGCCGAGCTGGAAGTCCAGCGTGGGTTCCTCCTGCAGTGAGGGCTTTGGTCTTGCTGGCCATGATTCATGTTGCTGTGTTGTTTTGGGTTTCCAGGCTGGAAAATGAGCTCTAATTCCATCCTGCTCCAAGCTCTGTGCTGCGTGTGAGGACAGTGAGTCATTGCAGGCACCCTCTGCCTGAAGATAAGCCCTCAGGAAAGTGGTTCGTCAGCTCAGCCCCATGAGACAGCACGAACGCTTCCGAAACAAGCCTTGAGTCCTCTCCTGAGCGGCACAGCCTCTGGATTGCTGAGAATTCAGTGGGCAAAGGGTGTCTCCTCAAGCCTGGACCATGCTCAGAAAGAACCCTGAGGTGGAATCTGCAGACACCTTCCCAACCAGCCCCTGGTCCTTCCACAGGACCTTCCACTTCTGCTCCTGGATGTTGCCATTGGACCTTCTCCTCCCTCTGGGCTGAATGCAGGTCAAAGAGGAGGATCAGTAGATACCAAATACATGACACCCTACAGCATTATGGGAAGGACAGGAATACCATTCCAGTCTCCTAAAACGCTGGCTTTTAAGCTGCTGCAGGTTTGGCCCAACCTTAGCTGGCTTTTGAGAAGTGCTCTTAGCAAAGACAGTCGGGCAAAGGGTGGGGATTCCCAACGCACCGAGGGCAGAACCCAAGCTTTGGTGGGTGCACCTCAAATCCATATCCCTGCAGGACCCCCCAGCCAGCAACACGGAGAGAACCCGCCGTGCCAAACTCAGCACGGGGTGGGTTTCACATTGTGCCTCCGAGCAGTGGAGATAGCACAGCTTCCATGGGCACATCCCTCCTTCTTTCTCTTCTGAATCCTTTATTTTTTTCCCCCCTTTCTCATTCTGTCTTTGCTTGAATTTCAAGGTTAAAAAAAGTCAGGATACAATAGTAAATATGTAAGATTAGCTCCTAAAATATGTTAGCAAGTGAAAGCTAAAGAAAGCCAAATGAATTTAAAAAAGGCTTTCTTGAAGCTTAGAACAGAGACAGTTCTTTTGATCCTTTATCACACCATAACAAAAAAAGCACCGAGCGAGATCCATATATATAATATACATATAATATATATATTTATACACCCCTTGTGCTGGGCTGTGCGTGTGTGTGTGTGTGTATGTGTGTGTGTATGTGTGTATTTTAATTCACACAGGCTTTCCTTTCTTTAAAATGCTGCAAGAAGCTTTTTTTCTGCAGATTTCTTTTTCTTTCTTTTTTTTGATATTTCAAAGCTGGCAGTTCAGTAAATGGCTGGAACTGCCACATCTCTGTTCTTGCTAAAGAAATCAATGCTAATCCTATTACTGGCAGTTATCACCTATCCCAGAAACCGCGGCTAAAAGAAAAAAAAACCACTGAGATGTCAAAGTAGGAAAAAAGCATGGGGGAAGGGGAGAAAGCGCCCTTCATTCACTTTCAAACAGTGATTGTTTTCTTATTTTTGATCATTTTTTCCTGTTAAGAGAGAAACTAAACCACAAAAAAAAAAAAAAAAGAGGGGGGGAGGGATGGAGAAAAATAAAGAACAAATCCATGCTCAAATAACATGAAGGGCCTGATTTAAACCCACGCACCCGCACGGAGCCCTGGGCACGGCGGAGAGCAGAACCTCACGGGGCCGTGGCGAGGGGGCCACGGGGGTCCTGGGGTCCCATTTCCCCAGAGCCTCTGCCCTGCCAGCGCTCCAGGGCTGCCTGCAGATCCCAAAGGACTGTTTGGGGCCATTTGTCAACGGGGGGGATGTGGGGGGTGTCAGCCCCTTTCCGGGTGTGCTCCAGATGTGGGGAACCCCCCCAAAGCACCCAGGGAGGGGTTTGCACCAGGCAGGAATTTCTTGGTGCTGACTGGTTCTGTGCTGGCTCTCCTGGTGCAGCCAGCTGGGATGTGGACAGACTCCCATTCCTGCTCCAGATGTGGGCAGATGTCCTGTTCCCCGAAGAGATTCCCCCCGACTGATTTGGGGGTCTGTACTTCGCATCTGTATTCCCAGGTCTGAGTACCTCAAAGGGCTCAGTGCAGGTCATATCTCGCCATCCATGTGGGATCCTGGATCCCCCGAATTATTTTAATGTGCTTCCATCTTTGCTTCCCTTCCCATGAACTCCTACAGAGAGTCACAGAATGCTTTGGGTTGGAAGAAAGCTTAAAGATCATCTCATCCCACCCTCTGCCCTGGGCAGGGACACCTTCCACTAGCCCAGGTTGCTCCAAGCCCTGTCCAACCTGGCCTTGGACACTTCCAGTTTATCCCAAGCACTGGCTCACTGGCCAACAAGCCACTGGAGATATTGGGAGCCCACTGGAGATGTTTTTCTCCATCTTAAGACTCTGAGGCAGAGTCAGAACCAATTTAGGCCTTTGAGAATGTTTGGAACTTGTGCAAAATGAGTTTGTAAACCCTCACCAAAGGGTGGGGGAGCCACCAAAGGCCATGACAGGAGGGGGCAAGACTCAGACACAAACTTTGGTGTTGCTTGGAACCAGCGAAACTGAACAAAGAAATGAAAAGCACCAGAGAGGAGGAAAGTTTTTGGCTGGGGTGGTTTGCAGGTCCTGCACAGGCTCCTTCTCACCCCCCCTGCCCAGCAGACACCACCACGGCCACCTCCAACCAGGCAGCTCCAGCTTCCCTCCTGACAAACCCTGCCCACTGCGAGGATACTGATTGTTTATGGTTGGAATGTTAAAGGGAAATAATTGTTGGACAATCCCAAAATAAATCAGCCCTAGTTTGACTCAAACCCATCATTTTGCTCCCAGTTTGCTGCGAGATCTCTCCGTGGGTTTAGTACAGCTGAAGTCATTATTAACAAAGAATATTCTTTGAGGGGTGGGGAGAAAATGTTGCCAGCAAGTCAAAATATCATTAAAATAATTTAGAAGTATCAAACTATTCATGTGGGTGTTTTTTCTATGACAGAACATGGTGGCAAAACCAAATCAATAGTGATGGAAAACTGAGCTCCAAGTGGGAACAGACCCAGGGTCTCCATCGCCTTCCCTGAGCCCTGAGAACCAGAAGAAAAGAAAAAATAAACAGGTTTTTATACACTAAGAAAGTTTTTTCTGTGCTGGTGGGCACAGTTGGGTGAGCCCTGTCTGGCTCACTCTCCTGGGCTTTGTCCAACAGCAGGAGGGCAGTGGAGAATCGTGGAATCATGGAATGGTTTGGCTTGGAAGGGACCTCAAAACCATCTCGTTTCACCCTTCCACCAGCCCAGGCTGCTCCAAGCCCCATCCAACCTGGCCTGGAACCCTTCCAGGGATGGGGCAGCCTCAGCTTCTCTGGACAAGATGTGCCAGAGGAGTTGGGGATCACCATGGGTGGCTCAAGCCACAGGGAGTGAATCCACCCAAAGAACTTCCCCTCTTAAAAGCACAACTTAATTTTTTTTTTTTAATTCTTCCATTTTTTTTTTCTAAGTGGGTTTTTCTGCCTTGTTTTCCATCTTTAAAATAAATTCCAGCTGAAGATCTGACCTGAAGTATTGAAGGTAATCAGCTACACCACCAGAAAATGAGTGCCTGTATAATTAGAAGCATAATTCACTATTTATATGGCATCAGCTCTCTCCCAGTATCAATATTTGGCAATTCCCTTCAGAACTGTGTGGGTTTTATCCACGTTTGTAGCTCAATCAATAGGAAGATGGCTCTACTGCAAGCACTGAATGTGAAAGGCATAAAGAACCTCCTAATTAGGCTGCTAATGAGGCTGAAAATGAAGACTTGTGCCCCCATGAGCCACTTTCCACATGCCCTGGTCCCATGGGACAGAGCCAGGTTGTCCCTGGGGGTCCCCAGGAGGACTCCCATCTCCAGGGGTGCAGCGGGATGGATACAGACCCTTCAGCAGAGGGGTTCATAGAGAAATTTGGATGGTTTTAAATAGGAGTTACCCCTTTGCTGGGACACCTTTGAGCTGCAAACAGCCTTTTTGATGATTTATATGTTCATGCAGAATTTTAGCTTGACACAGGAGCCTGGAGACTTTGCTGAAGGATATTTGCTAGGATATGTGCTTCCAAACACATTCCCACTTGATCCCACGTCCTGCTGGTCAGCAATTGCAAGTGACAGAAGCCAGTGGTGCTCCAGGGGTGGGTGGTCACCGTCCCCCCACAGCATCACCCCATGGAAGGGGGGTTCCCTCATGATTAACAAAATCTCACAGTGCCAACAGGTCAATGGCAAAATCCTGTTTCCCATGGGATCTCAGGATCTTCCATCCCACAGGGCTGTGCACGCAGCAGAGCAGGGCTGGAAGGCTGAGCGGGGACTTGGAGGCAGCTTGCTTGACCAATGCATGGATGGATGGATGGATAGATGGATGGATGGATGGATGGATGGATGGATGGATGGATGGATGGGTGGATGGATGGATGGATGGAAGGACGGACAGATGGATGGATGATGAGAAGTCCTCCAGGGGTGTGGGATTTATTGTTGGGGGAATAAAAGCCAACCTGGGAAGACCAACACCTTGCAATAAAAAGGGAATCAACTTCCTCCCGGGTTCCCAGCAAGCTCCAGCATGAACCCCAGAGGAGGAGAGCTCGTGCTGGGATGGCAGCTTGGTCCTGGAGCCCTGCTGGGATGGTCTCACACAATCGCCTGGATCCCGTGTCCTTCCCAGTGCCTCTCCCTGGGTGGTTTCCCACGTCCCACTCCAACACCACCCCCGGTTCCTCCCCCTGCCCCTCCGGGCAGCGAGTCCAACGAGGGAGAGGCAGCCCCTGCTGTCCACAGCGGCACATTCCCGCGTCCCGCTGCCCGCCCACCCCCTTCTTTCCCTTCCAGCCACACTTCTGTCGAGTCGCTAATGTCTGCTGATTAAACAAGCCTTGAATTTGAATCGGGAGCAATAAAGGAAGAGAGGGGGGGAGAGCTACACGGTCACCCATCGGGGATGCAGGGATGTGCCAGGCCTGGGGAGATGCTCCAGCCGCACTGCCTGCTCCCGGGATTCGGGGAGGGGGCACCATGGGGTGCTTTGTGGGGTATTAATAGAATGCAATGCTCAGAAACCTGGGAAGGGCTTGTTTTCCCCCCTCACCATGCCCGGAGTATCTCCCGGGGGCAGCCCCCCAGCCCAGCGCCAGGTCGTGCTCTGCTGGCTCCACCTTCAAGGAGCAGCTCTTCCCTGAAAAATTGGGAGTTCTGATACTTCCTGTGCACAAAAGGCACGGTGAAACAGGATGGGGTGGGGGGCTGAAGGATTTCCGGAATGCAGAAGGGAATCCTGGAGTCGAGGAATTACAGAAGCACAGGACGGTTTGGGTGGGAAGGGACCTTAAAGCTCGTCTTGTTCCAGCCCTGAATGTGCAAACCGAGCAGGGATCGGCCATAGGGAAAGGTGGAGCGGGGCACATCTTCCCAAATCATCCTCAACTCTCAACTGTGCCTACAAACGCAGCAGGGAGGAGGAACCAGCCGGGGCCAGGCGCAGGAGGGGATTTTGGGGGATGCTCCCCGGCACCTCCTCCCTTCTGAGCCAAGCACAGCCCAGCCCGGGTGCTGCTCTCAGCTGGGAGCCTGCAGCTGCCCAGGGAACTTCTTCACTTCCAGTCCAGACAGTTTTCCCAAGCAAACTGCCATTTCGGTGAGATTTGGAGATGTTTTCCCTGCCAGCAACAGCGACAAGCTGCTAAAGGGTGCCAGCGGCTCCGTGTCTGAGTCCTGGTTAAAACAAACCCTCATTTCAATGCCGGTGGCGTTTCGCCACATCATCAGGGCCAGGATGGCTCAGGGATAGACGTCCCTTTAATTATAGAAATCAAAATAAATAAAATATCACGCCCTCAGGCCCACTGTGGAGGGCTGTGCCTGACAGGAAAGCACTGGGAGGCAGAGGGGTTTGGGAAGAGGCAGAGGCGTTTGGGAAAAGGCAGCTCCTTGTGCTGCACAGCCGAGGGGAGGAAGGAAAAGCTCAGTGATCCAACCCAAGTGTGGAAGTCGGAAGGAAATCAGGAGCTGCCAACAGAGCCCATAGCTGGGAAATAAACAGCCTCAGCTCAAAAAAAAGCCACAGGTAAAGGGTTGGGAAATCACAGACTGTTCCGAGTTGGAAGGGACCCAACAGGATCATCAACTCCAACTCCTGGCCCTGCACAGGACATCCCAAAAATCCCACCCTGTGCCAAGGCAGGAGAGACTGGAAAACACCCAACAGCTGCTGCTGCAAGGGAGGGAGACACCCCAAACATCCACACTCCTGCATGGGGCTGGCAGGGAAAATTGCTTACCTGGAAATTGAAATAAATAAATTATTTTATCTTTTTTTTTTAATCTCTTTAACTGCTTGTTTCCTTTCTGCAGCCACATCCTCGGGGCTGGGCTTTCACTTTTTGGTAAGTTAGAGCTGGATCCCTCAATTCAATTCATTTTACACCTAATCCATCCAAACCACATGGAAAATGGCTCTTGCACTGGTCGTCCCAATGGTCACCTGGAAACGGGAGCTGCTGGACCAACCTTCCACTGAAACGTGGCTGCTTTGGCTTCTTGCTATCACTGGCAGAAGTTCATTTATTCCAACCAAAATCTCCCAGTCTAGGAGGGGGACAGGAAGAGACTGGAACTGTTCGTGCTCTTCCTTTAGGTTGTTTTTTTGACCTCACAGACCTGCAGAGCCTCCTGAATCCTCTTTAATGGCAGACAAAACCACAACTGATCGGAAAAAGAATTTTAAAAACCAGGCTTTAATTTAATTATTTTTTGTCATTTTATAAAACTCAAGCGAGACACAACAGGAATGAACCTTCCTGGAATTACCTTGGGGAAATCCTTTGCCATTTTTGAGGGAAGAGAACAGCTCAGCAAAGCCACCAGTTAGCTCTTGATCTCCTGGAGACTTTGAGCAAAGACTGGATGTACAACCAGAAGATATTGATGAGATCAGCTGCAAACTATTGGCCCAAAAGGGGAGGATCACTGGGGCAGAAAGGTGAAGGGGGGGTACCACCCCGTCAGGCAGTCACGGTGGTTTTGTCGCGCTGTGACACCTCTGGGCCCGCGAGCAGGTGAAGCGTTGATCACTGCTGCATAATTACCTGATCTCCGATCTTAATTTCAAAGATTTCTCCATGAAATGTTGTCTGTTTCCATTTCCACTCCTAAAAATTTCATACCAGCAAATGGCATAATGTCATATTTATATTAATTGGATATTCTGGCTTTACTGCTCGCTCCATTGGCGGGTGGGGGAGGGTTAGCAACCACATAATATACAATCTAAAATATAAAATACATGTTTGTGCACAGTGTATAATTTAATGCATGAGATACACAAGATCTTCCAGCAGAGAGTGTTTTAAACAACAGCATTTTAGCCTCTAAAGCACAGCAGCAGGGGAAACATTTTCCATGCTCAGTTTCTCTGCTATTGGAACATTTGTTTTTTATTCTGAATATTTCAGCACATCTATTTACCTGGCACTATATTTAGTACCACAGTACCAAGATGGCATATATAAAGATTCAATTGCAATTCCCATCTGATGTCCCTTCCCTCTCCTTTTTACCCCCTTTTTTATGTCCACACTCTGAATTCAGCACAAAGTTGGTGTGTTTAATTTAAAAAGAAGTAAAACG
The DNA here is from genome assembly GCA_013397565.1 of Ptilonorhynchus violaceus. Taxonomy (NCBI): domain Eukaryota; kingdom Metazoa; phylum Chordata; class Aves; order Passeriformes; family Ptilonorhynchidae; genus Ptilonorhynchus; species Ptilonorhynchus violaceus. The sequence goes on along the minus strand of VZRJ01012960.1, from coordinate 94,351 downwards.
CGCCAGGAGACGCCTCAGACCACTGCAAATCACCTACTTTATAGAGGCAGTAAAATTGTGTATCGGATTAAAAGTGATGCTGATCTGAAATTTATGATAACTTTTAATGGCATTATAATTTTTTTTCCCTGTGCGCTCCATCACCGGATCGTTTGGATGCACAGTGCAGCAAGATGAAATTTGTAAGGGAAGAACATTACACAGGCAAGCTCCAAGGGGGGGGAAGGCTCTGGAATAATGCAGGAGCCTCTCCTCGGCACGTGGAGGGCTCCATAGGACTGGGCCCATGGATCCCACGGCACAAAGGCGGGATGTGCTCGGAGCCGGGGAGGGAAATATCACCTCAGCTAAAGGTTATTTAGGAGGACACTGGGACAAATCCACGCTGGAGCTTGCAAAGGTCTGGCTGGTGTTGGTTTTGTCTCCACCCGATGAGAATCGAGGCTCAGTTCCCTCTGCCAGGGAAGGACCACCCATAGACATCGACCTTTGGATGTGCATCCACCCTGAGGCCGCAGGGATCTCCTGCCTTTGGCACAGCTCCACCCTTGGGACATCTCTAGCGAACACCCAGCCCCGACACGACTCTGGTGGAGAGAGACCCCCCAAGCCTCCTTTTCTCCAGGCTGACCCCCTTTCCCAACTGCCTCAGCTACTCCTGGTGCTCCAGACCCTTCCCCAGCTCCATTCCTTTCCCTGGACAGACTCCTGGAGCCACACACTTGAGGATGAGGGAAGCATCAGCCCATCATTTTGTTGCCTCAGTACCACCTACCTGCCCAGCCAAGGAAACAAAGCACTACAGGGGTGTAATTAAACCCTTGGCCATGATCTTACACACAAGAAACCACAAACAATCCCAAAATCTGTCCTTTCCTGACCTCAACTTTTCAAAGCAACGGAAACACTAATATATGATAATATATTAGTCCCTCTGGAATTAGTATAAATATGTAGCAAACCCACCTGGCAATGGCTTGGAATTCTTACCAGGAGAAGTATCTCTGCATTCAAGGAACCAAAATGCCAGCACTGTGATGGCTTGAGGGAGGTGCTGGGAAAGCCAGCAGCTGCTGGAGGACAGCTTGTTCCAAGCAGAAACCTGGCAAGAAGGAGGGGAGCTCAGTGGGGTGAGTGTGTGTCACACAGGAGGTGAAAGAATGGGAACTACAGTTCCCACAGAGAAGGGAAAATTGAGAAGGTAGAAGGTGCATGAAACCAGATGTCAGCTAAAAGTCCCCTTAGGAATAGCATGGAAAGAAACCTGAATTATTTATCCACTGCCCACTTGGCTTTGTAAAACACAAAGGAAGAAAAACAGGGGGTTTTCCATGCCACATCCCCCAGGACACAGTGGATTCTGTCACAGCTTCCACTGTGTTAACAGGGATGGGGATCTGGGTGCAAACACAAGGACAGGTGAGACAGCAGCTCTTTTGGAGAGGGTTTACTGCCTGCATTTGCTGTGGGGCTCTTCTGTGAGATGAATTTGCAAAAAATAGGGAATTGCATTGTCCGTTTGGGCTCTGAGCTGGTGGGTCCCCCACCGAAGGGATTTTGGGAACCACCCAGCCTCGTTCTCACAGATACCTGCTTAAATTAGCATCCATGCAAAATTGTGTGACAGCACCCCAATTTGCCATCGGTGCCTTCAGTGTTGTGCAGTGAAACTTCCGTTCTCCCCCTCCTCTCTCTCTGCTTAGTTTTCATCCCCTCCTCCTCCAAACTCCATGATCCTACTCCACAATAAAATACAACTGCTGTAAGTGATTGTTTTGCTGTATTATGTGAAGTCAAAAAACCTTTTGAATCATATTTTGCAGTGAACCTGCCTTTGAATCCCCACGTTTTATCATTCCACAGCAACACATATAATTTCAAACAAACAAGTGAACAAACCCGATGAAAATGGCCTGAATCTCTTATCAGTCGGTTTTACACTGGCGTAACTCCATAAACTTCAGTGGAATTAATCTTGATTTACACTGTTGGGAGAGCAGGAACAGGCACTGTAAATAGCTGCACACCAGTGCACGACACTTAAAAGCAGGCACACCAGAAATGCCTGGCAGCAGATGAGGATAAGGGCATAAAAAAAGCTTCCCCAGTGGTGCCAATCCATGGAGAAGCTCAAAGGACGACGATGGAGAGGTTGTGCCACCCTGGGAGCACAGTCCGTGGTGTGGAGAGACCCATTTCTCACGCTGGTGGTGACTCCAAGCCGTGCCGAGGGGGGACACAGCTCTCTGGGGACGCTGCAGCTGAGCTGGGACAGACCATGGGTTTCACATGGAGGAGATGCTGGCTGGAGGGTGTGGGAAGAACCCCGGGTCTGTGTGTCCTCCGTGGTCATGGCTGGAGTGGATTTTGCCGTGGATGTTGGGATGTGGCATCACCAGAGCCCCGAGCTTCAGGCTGCCTTCACAGCTGAGCTCCAGCCAGCACTGAAGCCACCGTGAATGGGGCACCTCAAACTGATCTGGAGGCTCCAGCATCCCCGGAGAGCCGTGGGCTTCCACAGCTCCCAGGAAAGCTGAGGAGATGTGTCCACTGCAAGTATCCCAGGGGACAGGTAACCTGTCCCCTCAAACACCTCACGGGAAACAGCACCTGGGGACACTTCAAAAAGTGTCCCTCAAGTGGACAAGGCACGAGGTCGGATTTGTTGCTTACAGAGGAGGGACGTGACTGCCCTAAAGCAGGGATCAATCCCTGGGGCAGCAGCATCACCTGCCAGAGCTGCTGAGCAGCCACTGCAGGGGGCAGCCGCTGTGTTCCCTGCACGAATTATCTTTAACAGGGCCTTCTCAATTTTGAAAATCAAACGGATTCTGTCTCACCCCTGCTAATTGCCAGTCAGGGTGTGAGGGATCCCTTGAGTCACTTCTCTCCTCTGTGGTGGACACAACCAATGGGCTTTGCTGCTCCAGCTCTTTTCAAACTCATTTACTCCAAACCACGGCAGAACAGGGATAACAGGATACCATTTAACTTTTCACAGGGATAACATTAATTTTCACTGAGGTTACACTAGTTAGGAATTCAGGAGAGGACAGAGAATAGAGGAGAGCATACTACAAGGAAGAGCTGGGATCTGCCACGAAAGAGACAAACAATGTGTGTCCCACATGCCCTTCCAAGCATTGCGCTTGCTCCAGACACTGTCCTGGAAAAACATCCAGCAAAGAGGCCAACATGGAGTGACAGCTGGGCTGGGTCCTCAGCCCCGTGATGGGCCCATGAGCAAGGGACCACAGGGAAGTTGGCACCAGGGACATGCCCAAGGGGATGTGTGGGCACGGAGCCCCCAGGTTCATTAGATACAGGCTGAGCCTAGGGCTGGTCGTGGAACATTGTGGCGCTTGCAGGGGAGTCCACGTGGGGCTGTTCTGGGCTGGCAGGGGTCTGAAGGTGCCCAAAAAGGTTATTTTAGCAATCCAAGAGTTTCTGTTCTCTTGGGCCACTGATAAATAGTACAGTAAATGAGGAGGTGGGGGACCCTGCAGCACAGGGGAGGGGTCCTTTGATAATTTTCCTTTGACTCCTTGCAATATCTCCAGATCTCTGGGTGCTCCATCATCCTCCCATCCCCACCTGTAAAACATTTTGCATTGCACTTTTTCCAAAAATAAAAGTTCTTGGATTAAGCATTAAAAACTGCACCTATTGATTAAAGTTCCAAGTGCAGCCACAGCATGGGAGGAAAAGCCCCGAGTTCCCATATCCCTCCTGGGATGTACCTCAGCACCTCAGCCTGGCAGCCAGGCTCCACCCAGCCCCAGGAAGATCAGAGGTGGTTGAGCAGCAGCCCAGGCTTTATCCAATTGCTCTTATCAATCTTCATAACAAAGAGAAAACAACCATCTCTTGTGGGAAATAAATTTGAGTTCTCTCCTGTATCAGCCCTATTGATGAGGCCCTGGTGAAGAGCTCCAGAAGCAATTAAATTGAGTGCTGTCCCTCCAGGTGTGCGTGGATAACATTCCTGCCCTCCCCTTCTCCCCCTGGCCCTATGGCCCACTGGAATCGACACGAGGTGCGTTGGAGATGATGCTTCAGGAAGAAAAGCTGCACTTGAGCCTGAGACAGCCTCGGTCCAACTGCACTGCAATGAGCAGAGTGCAGGTCCCAGCCACTCCTGGCCAAGCTGCAGCCACAGAGATCAGGACAGAAGGATGCCTTGGGGTCGGGGAAGAGGATCCAGGGTGGAGTTTGCTCTATTTTCACATCCTTTACTTTGCATTTTGGCCACTTCCCAGTCGCCCTGCCAAGACCACTGAGGCCAGGCACTGCCTGGCAGCCCCAGGTGACGCATTCCCAGACCTGTCGGAGCAGACACCAGATCTTCGATCAACGAGAGCCGAGGCTGAACCTCATTTCAATATTTTCTCAACAAAGGTCAAAACTTATCTGACTGCTGAGACCCCCCCCACTCTTACACCTGGAAAGGAAACGTTATGCTGTTAATTAATTCTTTCAGATGAAACCAGCAAAAATGTCAATGTAACAAATTAGACCCACATTGATTATTGGCTTAAAAAAAAAAAGAGTTAATGGTTGTGTTCTGGAGAAGGGGGTTAGGCAGGTCTTTAAAGTGATGCACACATGCAATACTTTATGTTCATACAGGCTCTAGATTTGGTGTTTTAATTGGAAAAATGTGTTTAGGAATTCTCTGTGTCCCTTATTCCCTGCTCCTCTTTACTCCTCTTATTCCTTCCTCCAGCCCAGGCAGCTGGAAGGTCACACCAACACTGTGAGTGAAGCTCTGCAGAAGCTGTTTGTTCCATGCCATCTCCATCCCCAACCACCATCACGTTTGGGAAGCAACCAGGGGCTGAGGAGCTGCACTTCACAGAGCAGCAAGGGCTGCCCACAGCTCAGCCTTGGAGGAAAAAGACTTAATTCAGCCACGAGGTGACCCAGGAATAATTAAATGTTAGCAAAGATCAACAGGAGCCACTGATGGTCCAGCATTATGGAGTTAAAGGTCCTGCAGAGACACAAGTCAGAGGAAATTACAACAGAGGATGCCCCATCCCTGGAGGTGTTCAAGGCCAGGTTGGATGGAGCTCTGAGCAACCTGGGCTAGTGGAAGGTGTCCCTGCCCTTGGGACTGAATGGACTTTAAGGTCCCTTCCAACCCAAACCATTCCAGAATTCCATGACCCACCAGCAACACAGAATTCAAATGAATCCGTCGCAATTCCAGGCTGAAATTCCTGTGCCACCACCAAACTGGACGAAGAGCATCCCCTTCTCCCTCCTCTTCCCTGGCTCAAATTGTGACTTTGCTGCTGCACAAAACATTCCCAATCAGGAGGCTGTAGCAGCAGGGTGGACCAGCAAAAACAGAGGTTTTATATTTGGTGCAGGGTGCTGGGGAAGGGATCGAGGCAGGATCCAAAGGGATTTTAGCAGCACACATGAAGAACAAGCCAAGGCAAGAGCAGTGACATCTGAGGACTCTGTAAAACCACGGTGTGGTCACTGTGAGGAGCTGGCTGAAACTGCACATATTTTAATGAAAAATCCAGATTGTAGATTAAACTTTAGAAAGAAATCACACAGCGGTATTTAATTAATCAAAGCTTTAAGTGACCTAAATGAAAATACTCGACGACGATAACTCCTCGGCTGGCTGAAGTCAGTTTGCACTGATGACACATATTATATTTCCTGTCCACCGAAATAATCACCATTAATTCCCTGCCTGGAAAAGTCACTTTGCCCTCATAAAGCATGTTTAGAGCAGCTCTGGAAATTAAGAGTGTGTTTAACAGCCATGCAGTGATAGTTGGATTGCAGCCTGGAGTTGACCGAGGCCTTGCAGAAGGGCTGGAACCCCAAACCAGGCGTGTCCCAAACCTGGTACCCCGTACAATCAGCCACTCTATGAATCCAGAGAACACATCCACATCCCAAAGCCTGGAATTTGACCTGACTTTTAACAAGCTAAAGTGTCTGCTTTCTTTGTCAGCAACAAGAGAGAACAACAAGGATTCCTCCTCTCGATTCCAGACCCGTCTGAAAAGGAGCATGACTACAGGCGGGTTTAACTGCAGCAGGCACGTCCTAGGGTAGCAAGGATGTGATGAAACACACGCTCTACAACCCAGTTTAAGAAAAAAAAAAAAGAAAAAGAAAAGCTACATTCAATGGCAGAAAAAATTGATTTAACCACATAAAATATTACAAGCAAGAAATCAGAGGTTAGAAGTAGAGTTGAAATGCAAACCATTACCTCCATTATCCAAAACAGGCTGTTTACTTACAGCTCGAAACCGCAGAAATGACTTGGCTTAATCGTAATTAAAACCTTTTGGTATCTTTAGAGCAGCAGAAGCGTGGCACGCAAAGGTAGCGGGGCCGTGAGGCGGAGGAGATGCTCCGGCTCACAACAAGGACATCTTGGGCTGCAAGGAGAACAAAACAAAAGCCTGGCGAGCACGATATTAGGCTGAGAACAATTCCGGCTGTGGCGAGACAAGAGGCTCTGTAATTGAATTTGCAAAAGGCCATACAGCAAAACTAGAGCTACACTACTCGTAACATCCATTAGCTGAGAGAGGCATTTCAAGGGAGAAAGGATCATCTGCTGGGGGAGGTGCAAAGGGATCCGAGCTTCCTGCCGGCTCCAGTCTCCAACCGGGAATCCCACAGCTCCCACCCTGTCCTTGGGACTGCGCTGCCCACCTGTGAACGGGGGGAAAGCTGGGCCCTCTCCCGGGCTTTTGCTGGGCTGTGTTGACTCCCACGTGGATGGCAGTGCACATCCAACTTCCTCCCTGGAGAGCCGGTGTCTGCTGCGATGGGATGGAGAAGGAGGACGTGGAGCCTCTGGAGCCAGTCCAGCAGAGGCCACAGAAATACTCCAAGAGCTGGAGCCCTCTGCTCTGGAGCCAGGCTGGGAGAGCTGGGGGTGTTCACCTGGGGAAGAGAAGGCTCCAGGGTGACCTTAGAGCCCATTCCAGTGCTAAAGGGACTTCAGGAGAGCTGGAGAGGGACTTGGGACAAGGGCCTGGAGGGACAGGACAAGGGCGAATGGCTTCCCACTGCCAGAGGGCAGGGATAGATGGGATACTGGGAAGGAATTGTTCCCTGTGAGGGTGGTGAGGCCCTGGCACAGGTTGCCCAGAGAAGCTGGGGCTGCCCCATCCCTGGAAGTGTCCAAGGCCAGGTTGGATGGGGCTTGGAGCCACCTGGGCTAGTGGAAAGTGTCCCTGCCCATGACAGGGGATGAAACGGGATGATCTTTAAGGTCCCTTCCAACCCAAACCATTCTGTGATATATGATATGATACATGATACATGATATATGATATAAAGTGCAAGACAAAAAACATAGAAAACCTCGCTGAGTTGCCCCTGCAGCCCCAGCCCCACCACCAGGGCATCGATGGGAGAAGATCTTGCAAATGCTTCTGACCACGATCCCATTTCTGAAATAAACCCTTCAGGCAACCACGTTGCTGAGCCAGTTGCTGAAGGCAGCCCCTGTGGGAGCAGAAACCCTCTGTGGAAGGGTCATTTTGCACTTTTGCAGTCTGAAAAGCAAACACACGTCTGCAAACACGATGAACTGAGCTCTGCAGGGCTGGAGAAATGTGATCTCTCACACCAGGGCCTCAGCTGCCACAAGCCAGTGTCCCCATGGCATCAGACACAGAGGACACGCCACCCAACCTCCACCTGCTCCCAGACCCCCGTGGAGCGCGGTGATGCCCTTCTGCAGGGCTCCTGGGACCATGGACAGCCCGCTGGCACCGTACCCAGTGTCCCCTCCCCGGTAGCTCCGCTTGTGACATTGCCACGTGCAACCTCGCCCTGCACGGCAAAACAGCACCAGAAAGAGGGGGAAAAATAGCAAGAAATGGGTGTGCTGGAGGCAGATTCCAGAGCTGGGTGTTCCCGTTGTGCACCATGGTCGAACCCCAGACCTGGGCCATAGGACTTCCTCACCTGCACCAGGGCAAATCCGGCAGAATCAGCTGAGGAATTGTGGGAATGAGACATGGATGTCTCTCAACAAACTTCTTGTTTAAAAAGGCTGATGGGGAAAATGACTGAGAACGAGGATTTAGCAGCAATTGGAGCATTTAGGCTGAGGTACATCACTGTGAGTTTGAAAAGTGAGTGTCTTACCTGTTCCAGGCATCATTTCCTTCTCTGGTGAGCAACTCTCCCCAACAAGGCACGTGTCAGGGCTGTGGGAGGTGCACAACATGGTTTGCACCAATAAAATCTACTCCAAGGAAGTCTTCTTCACGTTGTCCTCCGGTATCTGGTCCCTCTAACCTGGTCTGGATGGCAAAACATAAATATGCCAGTTGCAAGTGCACATTAAACCAAGACTAAAGCTTCAGCTGGGGCCGTATCCAATTCTTTGGCACATCAAGGATGGGAAAGGAGGCACGGATGGCTTGTTCACTAACCCACGCTCTCCCTGCCAGAGAGCTGTGCCAGAAGTTATCAAGAAAGCTGCAAAATGAAAGCATGATATGCTGTGGTAATTATGTGTGCTTGGATATATTTTTTTTTTCACAAATGTTCTGCCTTTTAGTAAATATTCTTTAGCATCTCTGTTGTCCCATTGCAGCGCAGTTAGCTGCAAAGATGATCTCCTCATCCCTGTTAACTCCATCGGTGCCACACATGGCCTTCCCCTGGCCAGCTGCATCCGGGCTGGAAAGACCTTGGAGGGCTGGAGGGACCAAGGAGAACCTCTGGCAGTGGTGGGGGAGGAGGTTTAGTGGCATCTGAGAGCAATCGGTGTCTTTTCAACGGCGGCAATTCAAGCATCACTCCGTGGTTTCTCAAAGAAGGCTTTACCCACCTGAAGCAAGGAAAAAAGTTGCTTTGGACCCCTCCAAAAGCGACGCATTTTGGATGTGCCACTCACATCCATCGTTGTCCCCTACACCAATCGCACAGGTAGCACTCCCTCTGTGAGGAGCCTGGAAAACTCCCTCCCCTGCATGTTAATTGTCCCCTCTTTGAATAAACACGCGAAGCCGTTGACTGGAGGTGTGTAAATATTTACAGGGCGCGCCCAAGGAGGGTCAGAAACCAATACATCACCTGAGGGAAGAATACAAGCTCAGCGACCGTAAAGCCCTGAGCAATTACAGTTAAGTAACTGCAATACCAGCACATATTTAAGTACTTATGCAAGGAAAAGGGGCTGATGACCTCGATTATATTTGCATTGTGTTTCCTGTTGTTAGCACTTCCTTGGCAGAATTACTGCAATACATCTTGGACTCCAATTTCATCTGCCAGCTCCACGAGACTGCAGCCAGCCTTCGGAGAGGTCCAAAAACGCTTAGGAGTCGAGCTGTATTTCTTCTTGTACAGCTCCTCTGTCTCGGCAGCTGCTCATGTCACTGTATTGCCTTGTCAAGTAGAGCAGCAGGAGCAAATTTGCCCCAAATCTCCCCTGAAATTCGGGAACCATCTTCGGTTTGATCATGACCCACCCTGTTGAACGGTTCCATGGAGTGACACATTTCAGAATAGTTGTTTTATAACTTTCTGTCTCAAGTAAAACTGCAGAAATTTCAGAGCTGTAGCCTGCGGGAGGCAACCTTTCACATTTTGCAGACAATTATAAATCTATTTGCATATGATTTCTCAGCTGAGGACTTCATGCAGGCACACACTCAAGAAACCTTAAATGACATAAGGTGAAAGAGCAAGAAGTTGTTAAATGCCATAATCAGGGTGTTTGTTTTCTTAAGCCTGAAGGACTTCCAAAAAACCCTAGATGGTGGTATTTAGGGACATGGGGTAGTGGTGGCCTTGGCAGTGTTGAAAGGACTTGAAGCTCTTAGGGGGCTTTTCCAACCTAAATGATCCTATGACCCTGGTGACACACTATTTCCATGGTATTTTCCCGGCATCACTCAGCACACGGGACACCTCGCTTGGGAACAGCAGGGTGGTTTCGGCTGGTGTGTTCATGCTCTTCGTAGCTCATTCCCCGTGCAGAAGTTCCTCCACTTCAGCCTGGAGACCATTCCTCATGGATTTGGGGTGGCTACACAGAGCAGGGCATTCCATGGGCCCCTTCTTTGTGGGACTCTCCATTTCTTGTCACCGAGCTAAGGTTTGACTCGCTTTAATTTGAAAGAAAAGCTAAAACAATCCAAGTGCTGTGGGTGCTTGGGGCACTCATTTGGGAAGGTGTGTCCTGTTCATCCAAACCTAACAGGGAATAAACATGGATCTTCCTGTCTCCAGCTCTGCTTCCTGGGTCACCCCCAAAGGTTTCCCAGTGTGGGAAGAACCGCTTGGAGCACTCTGTCCTGAAATGTGCGTCCAGCCTCAGGGGAAATCAACGTTCCCAATTTTCTCAGTAACGCAGAACGTTCCTCTCCTGCCAGCTCCACCGGAGCAGCACACGGTGCCATCCTTCAGAGGGGCAGCTCCAAGATGGAAATCTCCAGATGTTGGGGGATACAAACAGCTGGACCTGCTCAGAACACCACCGGTGTCTGGGACCAGTGTCATGGCACCCCTACAGATGCCAGGAGGAGATGCAGGCAAACCCAGGACAGGCTGCTGTGGAACAACATCCCTTTAGTCCCGGAATGTGGCGGTTCCTATCTTTCCTAACAGCTTTTTTCCTGGATAATATAACTGCAGAACTTGGCTGCAGCAATATCTCGGGGCAATGAATGCCCGAGGCTGAGGATGAATTGCTCACAAAAGTGTCTTTTTATCAGTTGCAGTTCTGTTGCCTTTCAAGTTTATTCAGTGTCCCTTTGAATGAGACACTGTTGTAATTGTCTAAAAAATAAATTTGACTGCCTGCTTGACCTTCTTTATGCCATTTATTGCAGTCATTTAATTTTCTAGTCATTCTTTCCTGGGAAAAAACAGACAATATTGTCACTCCAGCCACACTTGGAAGTCTTTGTACCGTCTCTAAGCCTTTGTTGTTTTGTTGTTCCATTTTGGATGTGGCACAGCCAGAACTTCACAGCAGCATCAAGGTGGGAGCCCACACTTGGCCACAGAAATGTCAGTTAGGTCACCAATTATTTATTTAAATGAGTCAGAGTTTGTTGCTCCTTTTTGTCTTTGGAAAAGGAATAGGAAATAAAGCCAAGAGCATTCCAGGGATCGTGTATCAGTCTTGGATCATGATGGTGCAGATCTGCTCCCATTTTACAAGGTCCTACAGAAGATCTGGAAAAGAGATGGAACCACAGAATATGCCCAGTTGGAAGGACCCCACAAGGGTCATGGAGTCCAACTCCTGACCCTGTACAGGACCATCCCCAAGAGTCACACCATGGAAGTGTCCTGGGAATGCTTCTGTGCAGGAAATGATTACACAGATGATTCCCAAAATTGCTTAGAGGTCAGCTGAGTCAGGAAGGCTTGACCAGAAGAGAATGAATGGACCCGTGGTCCTTCTCCCGTGTCAGAGCGTGGGCATGGACCCCGGAGCTGGACACCAGCAGGCTCAGCACAGCTGAGCTGCAAGACTCCAGCTTTCCCTCCCTCCATGGGCACTACATGCATTTGCTGCTCCCAGTGTCACTCCCCAGGATCATGTCCGGTTCCCCTGTTCTGCTGATTCTTCTGAAAGTCAGCAATTTCCAGAGCTGATTACCCTACCTAATTATGGGACACCTGCAAGGTCATTTACAGACAGAGAACAGTCCTGCTCTGGCATCATCCTCTCTGCTAGAACTGAGTGTCAACTACTTCTTCCAGTCTTGAAGGCCACTTCTAAGCAACAATGGATCTTTATCCATCCATCCATCCATCCATCCATCCATCCAGGATACCTTAGCCACCCATTTGACTCCCGGTTTGATATGTTTAAAGACTTTTTTTTGGAGCTGCCTCATTTTCCTTCATGACAACTGCTTTCCCTTTTATTTTACAAAAGGTGTTGCTCTGGTCCCGCTTTTGGACACTGCGTTGACCCATCTGTTGGCACCAAGTCCAGCCTGGCTGGGTGGCCACTCCCAGCAGCCTTTGAGTAGTTTAAAGCTCAGTATAGAATCACAGGATGGTTTGGGTTGGAAGGGACCTTAAAGATCACCCCATTCCAACCGCCTGCCATGGGCAGGGACACCTTCCACTAGCCCAGGTTGCTCCAAGCCCTGTCCAACCTGGCCTGGAACACTTCCAGGGATGGGGCAGCCACAGATTCTCTGGGCACCCTGTGCCAGGGCCTCTCCACCCTCACAGGGAAAAATTTCTTTCTAATGTCCCAGCTAAACATGCTCTTTTTCAGTTTAAAGCCATTTCCCCTTGTCCTGTCACTCCATATCTCGTCCCAAGTCCTCTCCAGCTCTCCTGGAGTGCCCCTTTAGGCACTGAAAGGGGCTCTGAGGTCTCCCTGGAGCCTTCTCTTCCCCAGGTGAACATCCTCATTTCTCTCAGCCTCTCTCCAGAGCAGAGGGACTCCAACCCTTGGAGCATCTCCATGGCCTGCTCTGGATTCACTCCAACAGCTCCATGTCCTTCCCGTGCTGAGACCCGAGAGCTGGAGGCAGCTGTTCCCATGCTGCCGTGCAGACATCCCTGCATCCCGGCTGCCCAGCTGCTGGGCTCTGCCACCTTCCCTCCAGCTGCACCCACGAGGACCCACCACCACTGTCCTTCCACGTGTTGTGCCGAGCCCAGCTGTGTTCCCATCGCTGTGGTTTCCCGAGTCACTCACGAACTCTTTCCAAACCCAGCCCCATTCCGCTGTTCTGCGATTTTCCACCCAAACGCGATATTCCTGCCTGGTCTTGGAAGGGCTGGGAATGAATGGTACAAAATAGCAGTGAATATCCAGGCTCCTGCAGGGGGGAGATGGGATGGGATGCAGTCCAGGACCTGCCGGAGTGCTTCCCCAACTATTGGAAGGGGTCGCTGTTCAATGACAGGCACAAAGCCCGTCCTCTGCGCTGGATGCATTTTCCCTGCAGCGCCGGGAGCCTTTGCCAGCCTGAGAAATGAGAGACCGGGGCTCAAAAGAAATAATCTTCTAAAACATAAATGGCCAAGCTGATTTACTTCCAAATACGCAACAGCAACAAAAAAAAATTGCTGTTGGGCAGGGACCTCGTTTGCCAAGTTTCAACAGAGCAAAATTTTACAGCGAAGTTATAAACACTTTAAATACCATTGTTGGTTTATAATGGAAAACCTGGCAGGCTGTTAGCAAGAGTGCTCTTCCAAGGAATGCTTTCCATGATGCTTACTCCACGTATGGGATAAACTCAAGAGCCACGTGACAAAGTTTGGGTTCACGTGATAAACCACATAAAACCATCCTTATCCACTTCCTCCCTGATTTTCCCAGATCTAGACCAGTTCCAGGATTTCCTCCTGGAGTTCACTCTCCCCAACCAGTCACCTCACTTCAGTCTGCCAAACCCACTTTTGCTGAATCCCAAGGCTGTCAAATTCCCTTCCCAACCGAACCACACGTAGAGGAGTAAGGAGCCCAGAGCCTTAAGAATTATCTCTGATAAATGACAAAAAAAGAATACTTTGATTATGGACAACAGGCCATACCCCAGGGAAGGGAAAATTTAATGTAGTGTTGATGAACGGATGCATAAAATCTTAATATTAAGGATAACAGAGGGACATTTCCATGTGTGTTACTCCATCTTTTCCTTGGAAGGGCTGCAGATGTAGACAGACTGAACCAGCAGAGAGCTCAGATTTAGGCGTCTATGATAAACAACCACCCTGGAAAGCATCGCATTTAGCCACTGTTTTCCAAACAAAAATCCCCTCTGGGGATTTCACTTGGGAATTCCAGGAAAAATCCAAGCCCAGTCTCTTCAACAAACCTTGGCCAGGCCAGCCAGACCCAACAGGGTGTGGGATGCAGAAAAAGGAGATCTGGTGATGTCTGCGTGGAGTAGCTGCAGCCTTCTCCTACACTGCTCCTCTGCTGCAGCTTACACGTCCCTCCTACGAGCTTCATAAGGGGCTTTGCAGCAGGGTCTGTAATGAGGTTTCCAACAGGGTTCTTACAGGGTTTGTAACAGGGTTCTTACAGGGTTTGTAACAGGGTTTTTATGGGGTTTGTGCTCTGGCAGGTCCTGGACTCTGTCCCATCCCATATCCCTGCTGCAGGTGCCTGGTTATCCATTGTCATCTCATTCATTACCAATCCACCAAAGACCAGGAAGAAATATTGCCTGGGTGGGAATAGCATATCCTTTGTAACAAGGAGCTGGGCTTGTGGGAGCCTTGGATGGAGACCCCAGTTCCATCCCAGAGCAAGGCAGGGCTCCAAGCATGACCCCAAAGAATGATGAAGCTGCGGAAGAAGAACCACCAGCCCATTTTTTCTCCCCCTCCTGGGCCTGAGCCCAGCTGGGTTGCACCGCGTCCGTGTTCCAGAGATGCTCCCAGAGCGCAGCCTCCGATGGCCTCATTCTGGAAGTTCCTAGGGAAGCCAAGGAAGCTGCTGCAAACCTCGTGCTTCGTTTGCATTCATTTCCTTCCCAAACTCTCATTACCCGAAAGAGAAAGAGAGAGAGAGTGAGTGCATTCAAGTGGAAATGGTTGGAGTGCACTTAGAGGAATTTAGCCAAAAGGAAAAGGATAGATGATGGTGGCTTTTTTAATTTTTTTTTTTT
>VZRJ01012960.1:75010-79459 GCA_013397565.1 Ptilonorhynchus violaceus | reverse complement strand
TAGTATCATGTTTGCTAATTCAAAACCGATCAGCGGCTTCTGTGTGCCTTTTTTTATGCAGGAAATAATGGGTGAGCTTGGTACTCCTGTTATCCTGCTCTCACAAATAATTAAGACTACAAAGGGTACAAATCAGTCTGAATGCACGGCACAAAGGCTCAAGCTATGCAAAGGTCTTTTTCTCTCTCTCTCTCTTTCTCTCTTTTCATTTATTCTCTTCTTCTGACAAGAGGTGGCTTAGAAAGATACTTAGCAAAGCAGTGAACTGGTCACTCCCAAAAAGCAAGAATTTCCCAGCCATTTTAAATGCTCGGGATGCACATAGGGACTTTTTTTAAAAAAATATTTATTTTCTCCATTATTTGGTGCATCCTGGCTTTGGGGAAGGAGGCTGCCCGCTGGAGAAATCTTCTTCAAACTGGTTCACCTTTGTTTTGGTGATTCTGTTTTTCTCCGTGGGAGAGCCTGGCGTGGGAGGGTGACACAGATTTGGAGGGAGGGAGACCTGGAAAAGTCTTTCTTGCGTACGTGGTCACGGGGGAAAGAAGCAACGGAACAAATCGATCCATGTGGTGTGAAAAGCTGCCCAAAAGAGGAGAATTTATCCAGCTTCAGAGGCTCCAGGTGTGTTCTGGTGCAGCCCAGGCTCCAGACTACCCAGCCAAACTCCCAGCCCATCAGGCAAATTCCTCCTGCCCTCTCCAAGGTCACACCATAGCTCCAGCTGCTCCAGTCCTGCAGACCCTTCCCTTCTCCTGTTCCTCGGGTGCAGCCATGGAAGTTCAACGTGGAGTTTGTGCAAGACCCACCTCTACAGCTCCAGAGTGCCTGACCTCCCAGGGATCCTAGAGATCCTCCCTTTGGAGCACGTTCCCACCTCAAAATTAAACCAGGTATAAAACCAGTCTTTCTGAATCCTTCTGGATTTTGCTGGGAGCATGAAACACGTGGCTCCACAGACCAAACAAAATGCTACAGACTGGGGTTAATTTGAGCAGAAATGGATTGACGGACACACAGAGACCAACACAGTGGAGCAGCCAAGGAAGACTGAAAAATATCCAACTCTGGTGGAGCTGTAGGGGTGACTCACAGTGGGTTTCAGTGTCTTCAGGGTTTGGTGACAAAGAAGGACCCGAGTCATGCCACTGGCCATAGCATTGAGAACTACAGCTATAGTTCCATAAAAATAAATGGCACCATAACACAGGATCCTAGAATCACTGAGGTTGGAAAAGGCCTCCAGGATTATCGAGTCCAAACTGTGCCCTATGCCCACCTTGTTACCCAGCCCAGAGCACTGAGTGCCACGTCCAGGCATTCCTTGGACACCTCCAGGGATGGGCACTCCACCACCTCCCTGGGAAGACCATTCCAATGCCTGACCACCCTTTTCAGGAAGAAATTCCTCCTAATGTCCAGCCTGAACCTCCCCCGGCACAGCTCGAGGCTGTTTCCTCTCAACCTGTCCCTTGTTCCCTGGGAGCAGAGCCCGACCCCCCCTGGCTGCCCCTTCCTGTCAGGGAGTTGTGCAGAGCCAGAAAGTCCCCCCTGAGCCTCCTTTCCTCCAAACAACCCCATGAAGTCGCACTGACACCAAAAGACAAAACAACAGCCAAACCTGAGTGGGTGACAAAACAGGACATGCTGAGTGCATACAGAATTAACTTATCCAACAGAAAAAAACTGTCACTTGCATTAAAACAAGCAAAATAAGGATTTGAACTAACTAGAAAAAAACCTCAGTGCAACATCTGAAGGAAGCCTTGCAGGCATGTCTGAGGTATGCAAGTCTAGACTTCCGAACTCCAGAGGATTTTCATATTAGGGAGCTGGGTAAGGCTGATGGAAAAGATTCCTACTTCTGCTCAGTAACTCTTTTGGCAGATGCAAGCAAACATTTCTGTAGGGTAATCTCAGCACTAACATATCGTGCCCGGATCTCAGAGGATTATGGTGAGACTGAACCAGCAGCAGATGATCTGATGTTTAGGATAACCACGAGCATTGAGAACACAGAAATGTTGATGTCCTTGAGGAGAGCTTTGCAGGTGAGGGCAGGAAAATTAGGGCAGGTGGGATTATGCAATAGCGAAGATGCTCACCAGCCCATCCCAACTGTGAAAACCTCTGTCCAGGATCAGAGAATCCCAGAATCATTGAGGTCANACCCCCCCAGCTGTCCCCTCCTGTCAGGAGTTGTGCAGAGCCAGAAGGTCCCCCTGAGCCTCCTTTTCTCCAGGCTGAGCCCCCTTCCCAGCTCCCTCAGCCTCTCCTGGTGCTCCAGCCCCTTCCCCAGCTCTGTTCCCTTCTCTGGACACGCTCCAGCCCCTCAATGTCCCTCCTGAACTGTGGGGCCCAGAACTGGACACAGCCCTCGAGGTGCAGCCCAGCACAGAGGGGCAGGCACTGCCCTGGTCCTGCTGCCACACCATGGCTGGACAGCCCAGGGGCCACCAGCCTCTCATTCACCTGGGCACACCTGGGCTTGTGCCCAGCCACTGCCATCAGCACCCCCAAGGCCTTTCCCGCTGGGACACTTTGATCTCTCCCTTAAAAGAGCTCCAGGTAAACAAATATCAGTTTTTCTCACACTGCTGAATAGCCCAGACTCGCAGATAGTCCAGAACAACTCTAAGCTAACTGAAAATAGAATAAGGTTTGGTGTAAGGAGGAGCTGTCAGAGAAGTAACAACACTGGAACATTCTGAGGTTAGCAGGGAGTGTAAGACCCAAAGTGGTGCAAGGTCACTTTGGCCACAGCTGTCTGGCAACATAAGCATCTGAGCCATGGGCTGACACCCACCAAAAACTCTGCCTGCACTCGGAATGCTGGCAATTGTTTTAGGTCACGAATATTTTCATGAATATGTTTATGGGAAGAATTCAATCAAGGTTGAAAGAGACCATAAAGCACCAGGAGCCACAGAGAAAAATCCATTGTACAATGAGCCACCTGGACTTCAGAAAAAAAAGTAATGAAATTGCAAAAGTACTCATTAAATGTGAAATACAGGCCCAGTAAGGAGCCTAGCAGATATGCTTTCAAGAACACCTATAAATAATGAAAGCAATGAACTGCAGGAAGAGGAGTTTGAAGTAAATATGAGTCAAGTACTACCCATGTCTGAAATGAAATTTGACATGTTCAAACAAGTAACACAAAATGACCCAAGTTGACAACAGTTTGGGGAAAGTAATTCTACAAGGATGACCAAAGGAAATATCAAGCCAGTGCTGAGCATAAAAACTTATCGGGATTAGAGCTGTGAAATTGCTGCTGTTGATGGGGCTGTGCACAAAGGACATCCTGTCATAACACAATGTCTGCACAAGGGCACAAATGCTCAGTGCTTTTCAGGGACGGAAACCTGTGGGGAACTGTGGAAAGAACAGAGATCTGACAGTCCCAGGTCTGAACAGCACCAGCCAAAGGAAATGTGGTGTCTTCAACACCAAAACGAGCCAGGGAGACGCAAAAGACTCTCTGACACGACCTGAGGGTGGGGTTGGGGTGGATCCACATTTAGTCTAAGCCTCCGTGATGGTAAATATGAAGACTCAGCCAAGATCCTCCAGCCCACCTTCAGCTGGCACTTGACCAACCAAGAAAGGCATTGGAGAGCTCCATTTTCTGCTTTTGGGAATGGCAGATGAGTTAAAGTGAAGCACAAACCCATATTCTAGTGCCAAGGTGTTCATTGACTCCAGTGGGATCAAGGCAGTGCCCTCAAGTTCCCAAATATGCATGAAAGATCTCCTCATTATGGGTGGAGGCTTTCAGCACAACCATAGAATCATAGAATCCTTAAGCTTGGAAAGACCTCCAGGATTATAAAGTCCAACCTTTTAACCAGTACCACAATGCCCATGAGATGGAAATTCAGTGGGGGAAAGGAGAAGAGGAATTGTACCCAAATAAGAGCAAAGAACTGAAAGGAAACCCTACATTTCCAGCAAATGAGAAGGAGCACTAAATGCAGCCCCTTCTCGTCTCCATACGATGGATTTACTTCCATACATGACCAAGGACTAATCAGCATTTCATGGCTGATCCACACAGGAAAAGGAACCCTGAAGGCAACAGGGACTTCTTGCAGGTGTCCCCTTCATTTGGAAACCTGGCTCCATCACGACTCCTGCAGATGTTTCCACTGCTGACAGATTTACTCTGGTGTCAAAATTAATTGGAGCCAAGAAGAATTATTCACCCAACAAACTGAATCCATGAAGAGGGTCAAGAGTCTTTCATGTTCCATCATCCAGTAAAAAAAAATAATAATCATGATCCCATCACTACCCCCTGGGAAATAGCAGCCGATAATGGCACATCACAAAGCGGGATGTTGCTCTTGTAAGCTGCCGTTATCTGTTCCTACAAGGACAGGCCATGAAGGCCAGCAACCTCCCCACATCCAAATCAGCTTTGCAAACCCTTTTTTAAATGTT